>QVRM01001747.1:0-39485 GCA_003439945.1 Dermanyssus gallinae | reverse complement strand
AGCTATTTCTACAGGGTTTTGAGGACGAAGAGAGCCAGCAGGTGATCGCTGAATTTAACAGCAACCTCCCGGGCATCCTTGTAAAGGATCGATGTGAGTTGGACCTGCTGGGTACGGCGGTGTTTCCCGACATGATCGGTCCGATACTAGCCGAAAGGGAGAACAACTTTCCCGGCTTTACCAGAGACTGGGCCATCTCGGTAGACATCAAGCCTACTTCCTGCTCCGGCACGCAATGGGAGTGCAAAAGGTCCTGTATGTACTACGGACCTCACCTGTCTTCCTTCTACCGTCAGAAACTCTGAACCTCGACGACCAGGGAGGAGAGCCTTGGAAAACATCCTTGACGTAACGCTTGATGATAAGGCATGGACGCAGGCAGCTTACCGGTCCGGCTGGGTGGAATGGGCATTCGTTCGGCCACGGACCTTGCCTTACCCGCTTTCCTTGCTTCGTCGCACAGCTGCGCTTCTGCAGTGGCCGCTACTGCCGGCGGACTCATCAGCCACCAACAAGACGCCGCTCGGATCTGGGATGCGCGTCAGTCTGGTCGTCCATCTGAGAACAGGTCACTAGGCAGAAGGGGTGGGACCAAATCGCCACTCAGGCTCCCACTTAACTCTTCTGTCTGCCTGTGAGTAGATATAGACGGCATTAGACTGAAAGCGGTTTCACCCGACGCTACCGGAGCGTGGCTTGAGTGTTTCCGTCCGAGCTAGTCGGCAGTAAGCTGGCTGATGATCACTTCCGTGCTGCCAGTGGCCTCAGACTTGCATTGCCATGTTTGAGACAGAGGCATGCCCGTGTGGTGGAACGGGATGCACGTGGCCTGCACCGACTTAGTTGCACTAAGCTGGCTGGGCTTACGCAGGGCCGCCACGATGCCATAAATGACATCCTCGGGCGCGCTTTCAGACAAGCCGGCTACCGCGTCACACTGGAGCCTGGTGGACTACAGAGCGACGACAAGCGTCGACCGGACGGCCTTACCAGCCGAGACTGGGACCGCAATCGGCCGCTGGCATGGGACGTCACCGTCTCCGACACGTACGCTCTCGGCTATCGTGCACTAGCCAACGCGGGCGTCGGCAACATTATCCACCAACGGGAGATGCACAAACGGCGCCTATACGCGCATCTCCTTGAGGACCACGTTGTAATGGCGTTCGGCCTCGAGTCATCTGGCGTTTGGGGCAAGGATGCACTCAAACTGACAAAGGAGCTTGGGAAGAAGCTCTTCGAGGCCACAGCGGAGCCAAGATCGACCGCTTTCCTCCGACAGAGGGTGTCATTAGAATTACAGAGAGGCAACGCCAAGATGATGTTGAGTGGTCACCGACACTCAAGCAATAAGAATAATATAAGCAATATTGTAGATATTATAAAGTAATATATTGATAATTGTGATACATGTACATATTGATAAAATAAACCCTTGTTCCAAAAAAAAAAAAATTATTATCATTATTTATTATTATATTCGTATTGGTGCTACTTCTCCAGTGAAACAAAGTGGTTGCTGGCTTGGCTGTGGCTATCAACTTCCATGCCTTGCCTTTCCAAAGGAAAACGTCGTTTTCATTGTCGGCGCCGAACATCAAAATTTAGTTGAAGCCGTTGAATTCGAATTTGAATGCAGCATGCCGCTTGAAGCCTACGAGCCGTTACGCGGGTGGTTTCGTTTTGTTTCACCATGTCGCGTGGATCTTCACAGCCTCATGGCTGCTCGTGCCTCTGTCGCATGGCCACACACAGTACACTAAACTGATCACTGAGTTACAGGCATTACTCTGGTATGTTGCTTCCTGGGTTTACCAACCTGCACACACATGAATAGACGTGTTTCCGGAGCTCGATATGCGCACGTCCGCACTCCTTGGCGTCCGCCAGATTATTATATATATATATATATATCTGTCAGATATCAGTCAAATTATATATATATATATATCTGCGAGTGTCTTTGGCGCCCAATACTAAACAGTATGTGTGACTCTGCCCGGACGTAAGTTGAGATAGACGACAGCCAAAATGGCTGACACAAGTAACAGCTCGCATGCTAATGCCAACATGCATTCCAGCTTCGGCCCACTAGTAAAAATTCCCGCCAATTCATAGCTAACGTAGAGAGTAAGGTAGACGTAACTAATGAGAGACACGGAAGCTAACTGAGCTAGATAAGCGTTGTTTGGCCTGATGAAGTGATAGGCGTGCTAGCTACGCGCATATGCTGTGATATCTAGGACACCATACTGCCTGAGAATGGCCGCCTAGTGAGCAGCAGCGGCGGCAGCGCAGTTAACAGATACGCTGCCAAGGAAAAGCACACGGACAACACTAGGCCCGAAAGGTTAAAAAAAAAAGCCCAGAGGAGTCAGTAGTTGTCGTTCGCTTCACTGTAAATCAGCAGTAGAAAGCTAGAGCGACGGGAGTAGAGAACGGAAGCAGTTGCCTCCGTTTATAGACGAGTTCAGAGACCTGGTGCGTAACAAGAAAGTCTTCGTTCCCCAACGACACAAATACTGCGACATGTGTAGGATGGATGTGTAAAGGGGACGGCGAGGTCAGTGTCCGGAATACCGTTAGTGTTAAATTGTACATGTGACAGCTGTTCACGTCCTCCCTCGCGTTAATGATAGTATGCATACGCAAAGTCGAAGCTGGCTACTATTAATGCTTTATGGCCTCCGCAATGCCTAATCGAATTGTAAACCCTAACGACACCTTGAGAGACTGAAATGGAGAACCGGGTTTCAATAGTAATTGCAACTTTAAGGGAAAAGGTTTCAGTATTAATTGCACTTTGAACGGAAAAGACCACCTTCCGATGAAATGACTCCTTCACGAGGTATGCAAAAAGCGTGAGAGAGAGAGAGAGAGACAGGTCTTACCTAAAGACAAACACATAGAACCGGCAAAGCGGCTGGCAGCGACGTAAAGGGAACCTCTTGCAAATGTCCGTGTCGTAGTACAGGTAGTAGAAGTCCAATGTGAAGTACCGTTGTGAAATATGCGGCTTGGCTGCAGAGTCGACCTGTCATCGTTAAGGAGTAAGAAGATATATGTGTAAATTCACACAATTCAAACTGTCTTCACTTTGCGATCTGTTGACAACAACAATATTTGTAAAGTGTGTGTTTTTACGGATACAGCTAAGTATTTAATGGTGATATATCTATTATTATAACGTTATTCACTAAAAACATAGTAACTGCGAAACAATATAATTAGTCACTATTTCAAAATAATTAAAATATAACTAGATTTTTGTTTCAGTAGCAATTGGTAGCGATTTTAGTATGTGTAATCAGTCGACGCATATATATACAAACTGAGGTTCCTTGGCTGACGAAGGGGATCATCGTGATGCTGTCAGGTTGTTTTCCGTTTTAACGCTGGGACAAGTCCCGTCGCTCAAGCATCGTTGGGAACCTCACTGACCGTAGAACTCTGTCAATAGCATCGTTGATGTCAGCATGTTTCGCCACGTGACCGCCATTATGAACACTTGAGAACGGATGATGTTCCCCTTATTTACATACCTATTTATTGTTGAGGCTCAACCAACGTTGCCCCCAGTTGAAAGCTGACACAAATTCTTATAGTAATGTCGTCGAGCAATGTACTCCGTGGGACGCCTGGAAAAGCGTGCAGCCAGGCGTCTGCGATCCTAGCTGGCATTACTCTCAGGCGATCCCTTGAAGAAGCAATGCAGATGCATTGCATGACGCATAATTGGGGGCGAGTTTTTGTGTTGGGCATCCCTCCACGAGTTGCTCATCATAGCTTGCATCCCATAGAAGTCCATGTTCACTCGACACATCTTAGCGTCCCACTCTAATGCTCTTAATACTCGCGGCTAGCCGCGATTAAAGCAGCGCTGGAGGTCCTCTGTGAAAAGTGCTGTGCCCACAGATAGATACACCAGTCGGTTAAGGCTACTTTGGCGAACACTCGTAACCTGTACAACATGCTGCTTTCAGGCGCTCGAGATCGTCCAGGCTTGAGGCTCTGAAATGTTCCCAGATGAGCTCGATCGCATAGCTTGCTGTCTTACGTACCACTTCCTCTGTATGTCTGAAGAACGAGGTGCCGCCTGGCGTAAGTTCCAATCCCAAATCCGGAAAATGGTTGACAAGCTTTATAGGTTGACCGTGGGGCTTTATGGTATCAGCTGTTGCAAGGCATTGTCCACGACAGATTTACATTGCTTCTGTCTTAGAAATCTTGATCTCCAACGAGGTATCTGTCGCACTTTCTCCTAAAGTGAATGGTTCGTCATTGCTAACCGGACGCTGGCTATTTCTCTAGGCGGGCCTTGAAGCACTGACGGATCCATTTGTAAGTCTGATATTCTGTTGCATGAACCATCTTTGCTTCTTGGGTTCATACGAGCTGGGCCTCTGTTAGGGAATTAGAACACCACTTGCGGACCCAAGTAGGAATCGGTCATCTCAGGGCGGGTACGGGCAAGCAAAAATGATTGCTTCACACACTTTTGAATTTTGTAGCATTTTTTGTTGAGGCACGGTTTTGAGCGCCGAGTGGTGGATGGAGCTAGGAAACTCAGGACTGTCGTAGTCGGTGTTTCGCAAAGACTATCTATGCCAAGATCACCTGGATTGAAGTGCAGTGTTCTGGATGAACAGTTGATGCAATCTGTAACCAGCAATTTTCCGATGTATTTTCTCTTTGCCATAGTATCGTTTGTGCATACCTTACATAACAGAGTTACATGATAAGCAACAGTTTGTTCTTACTGAACGCGTTTTTGCTTTTGACTGGCTGAAGCGGTCTTATGAAGGACATAGACTCTCACAGAAATTGTCCTATCGTCGTACACGCAAGATGTGCAGAGCTGTACCGCACGTTCTGGAACACAAACTGATGAAAGTTACTTCATATTGTGTTTAAGTTCAAAACTGGATATTAGGGTCCCTGGTTCACTTTTCGCTAGGCTGCATAATTCAACGGCCATTATTTAGTATTTCCCACGTCAAGCCGACGGCTAGTCTTACACCTGAGAACATTTCTCCAATATCCGTGAAATCAAGCCAGCCCAAAAGAAAGGCTTGAAAGCAGATGCTGTCTTTGATAAGGTTAACCACCTAACAAGCTCTTAATTTTGAAACCGCTTGCTTAACGTCGCCCAGCACGGATGTACCACCTACATGGTTCTACGCGTGCACAACTGTTGGCGATGACTCAAAACTGGGTCATGCTCACAAATGCTCGACGAGCGTTTCACTCCACTAGAACGGCTAGGTATCCGTACGTAGCAATGGGTGAGGGCACTTATGAGCGACCGCCATCTTCAACTAAAGGTTCGCGATAACCTTAGTCAGTCATATTTTGCAATGTCTGGGGTGCTAGAGGGGGATGCTTATTCTTCTCCTGTATACGATTTTTGTTTTGGGTATAAATGTATCTGCTCCTTAACGTAAAATCTATTGAAAGTGTTGATGACTTAAAACTTTGCTATCCTGTCTGCTCGAATAACTCTCATAAAGTCCTGCAATCGGCTGTCGACGGCAAAATAAATACACATGACTTAGGCTAGAAACTAGACTTAGACATTATGCCTGTTCTTATGTGGGCTTCAATACTCTTAGAAGCCAATGATCTATTACTCCAAAAGCCATGGCCGTTTTGAGCTTACAAACGACTTGCTTATTGGTGGATGACCGGATGGGCGTATGCCAATCCAAACTGTGTTCATCTAGTTGATGGTTAGAAATGTTTCCCATGAGTACGCTTGTAAACAGTACAGGTAAGAGCATAATCCACTGTACCACATATATCCCCATATGATTAGAAAGGTGACTGTATGCTATGTTGCCGTGACGTCACGAGTTTGTGAAAGTATCAAGAGTTTAAGAAATACCCTTGGCGACTGCACGGTCGAACTGAGTTGCTCATGCAGCGGACACCGGCAGTCAACGTAATGCGGACACATATTGTACGCTACAGAACCAAGCATGAGTAAAAACAATTTGCGTCAACGGGCCATCATTTCGCATCACCGAAATGACGAGCATGATCGTGGCTTCAATGTAATTGAAGACGAAAATATGACGGTCGCTGCCATTGACATCTGCCAGTCTCGACAAGTTGCTGCTTTTATGACTATATCGAAACCGATAAACTCAAAACGGAGAGGGTGTTAGTCAAAGGAAAATCGTTCCGTCAGGCGAAAAAGATAATCTGCGTGCGAATGCAAAATATCGGCATATATATCGCGGCGCAATGCAAAAATCGGCATATTACTAAAGACCGTACGGTGCATGATATATACATAATTCACTTTTATACGATCCAAACGGACGGCTCACGCAGACAAGCGGCGGGGTTCGGACGGCTCGTCAGCAGGAATGGTGGTCTAGTGTTGAACTAGCCTATGACGGAAGGAGGAAAAGCGACCCTCAATGTACTAATCGTCTTAAATATAACGTTGATAAACATTGCACCAGTATCTGTGTATAGCGATTCTCTTCCGCGATAGGCTCCGGGGGGTAACGAAAATGAGGCTCCGCCTGCTTGGCATCTTAGTGCTCTCTCTCTCTCATCGTCGACCTCTGGCCGCTGCACTCTGTGATTGTGACGCTACGATATTGGCTCCGCCCACACCGCTCTTCTCTCCCCCTCTCTCGAATTCGAGACAACCCACTAGACACCGCTCCTGCGCACACACCCTCACCGGCCATGTGCGCTGTGTCCACATGAACTCGCGACGACACCCCCACCACGCCGCGCATGGTGCGCTGGGTGCTATCATCACCCCCTGCCTCCCGCCGCGCTCTCAGTGAAGATGACATCATCATTGTCACTGGTCGAACAGCATTCCGTTCCGACCCGAGAACGAGAGGGCCGTGTTTCCCATTTGATCTCCGGGACGTTTAGAAACCGCGCCGGTTAACGGCGGTAGTACGATGATTATCACGAATGGACTATTACATAATAATGTTTAAATTTAGATGTTTGCTGTCCTCACACAGGATTTGTATGCATCATACATGTGACATGGTATGTGTGTACCTTTGCAGACACAGACGATAGCCTTTGCTGCAAAATGCCCTTAATTGTTACAATTATTGTTATTGTGTGACTATGGAAAATTTAAGCTCAATAAGGAATTTCTGAATTGAAATAAATTCGTCCGTCTGGAGAAGACGGTCCCGTTAAAAAACCGTAATGTCGTGCCCCTGGTTGTGGGTGTTATTATTGGGCGTGGTGACATCATACGAATAGATTAGATCCAGCGTGCCAAGGATATATTTCCCTTGTCTGGTTGCTGAGCTTCGTCGTCATATCGTACTGTTGTTTTCCTATTGAGTTTGGTGAATAGAGATGGGCTGTTGCTTGGCCCTTGGCTAACCTAGCGGCTCACTAGAAATGACGTATTGAAGGATGCAGTATGGAAAAACAACGGGACTGTTACAAGACATGCAAGCCGGATATTTGACATTGCATTTGTTGCTGTTGCTGGAGGAGGAGCACCACCAACAACAACAATGGGAGTAGCCGCAGCTATGTCAGCAAAAATAGCAACTGTAGCAACGATATCTGCCATTCCGTTGATCCAGGGCAAAATTGCAAGCATGGAAATGTTTAATCCTGTTTGATGAGTGCATCGATGCTTCGCCGCCTTCATGTCGGGAGAGTTGATCGAACCATTGTAGGCCACCATTGTTAAGCAAACGCGCCCCAACCATCCGTGTCGAAGTGAAAGCGGGTCTAAGATAGAGACATTACCTTTGAGGAATGCCTATGTAAGTTGTGATTTATCTCGTCACAGGTGTTGACACATCATCTAATCATTATTCTATTTGTTGTTGTTGATGTTGTTGCTGTTGCTGTTGTTGTTGTTGATGTTGTTGTTGTTGTTGTCATATTTGTGATACATTAGCAGGTAGTTGGTCGATGGAGTCGGTGCTGCTATGGGCTGTTTCGGCGAGCAACAATAACAAAGACGATGAGTCGCATTCGTTGCTCGTTTATCGGCAACGAGGACCGATGTTTTGTTGGGTTGCGGAGATACTTTACGTTTAGCTGCGGGGTCTGCTCAGCTACTTGTTGCTGTTGATGTTGTGGCTGCTGCTATTGTTTGCCCTTGTATATGTGCAGTTCTGATCCGAACACCTGCTCAAGCAGACGGTATCGGCAAAATCGGTCGGCGTTGCCGTTGCATGCTAAGCCAAGCTCACAGTGAACATGATAGCCGGCACATGATGAAAACAGTGTTCCTCGACCATTGGCTGACGGACGGACGGACTGACTGGCGGACGCCAACATTGTTGCTTCTGCTGCGGCTGGTGTTGTATCTTCTGCTGTTGGTCCTCCGCAGTACTCGGACGACTTTGCAGCTTGAGTTTGCGCCACGTTTGTGGCTTTGTCCATTTGTCCATCAGTTCTTCGTTCGTTCGTTCGTTGTGCTGCACACCATTCGTGTGGTACGATGGCGTCTTCGGAGTCGTCATCGTCGTCGTGGTCGTGGTTGTGGTCGTTGAGTGTCGACTTGCGAGTGAGTGTAAGTTGTCGTGCTGCGCCGTCGTCGTCGTCGTCAGTGAGTGGTTGGTCTGTCCATCGCAGCCATCGAGGGAGGAGGCCCAGCCAGTCAGTCCACTGTAGCAGCAGCAGCAGCAGCAACAACAGTTGCGGCCCCGCGGCTGCCCCGTGGCCGCCGCCGCCTCCGCAGCCGCGGCTGCGATTGTTAGCTGCCGCCTGCATGCCAGCGAGCCAGGCAGCGAGCGCACTTCTGCCTCTGCTCCACCTTCCCTCCCCCTGCCCCCTTCCCCTCCTTCTGCCCCCTTCCCCTCCCCCTTCCTCTTCCCTGCCCCATTGAGGCTCTTCCCTCAGGCGGGTGGACGGGCGGGCGGGTTGGGTGGTTGGTTGGTTGGTTGGCCAGCTGACGCAGACTGACGCAGACAGACGCTGGAGTGTTTGTTGTTGCTGCTGCTGCTGCTGCGTCGAGCTATTCCCCTTGCCTCCTCGCTCCCGTAACTATGTTACCTAGTTAGCTAGCGGCGCTGCTGCTCTTGTTGTTGCTGCTGTTGCTTGACAAACGGCAACGCTGATGATGGTGATGACGATGGCGGCAAACATGCAGCAAGAGAACGTGCGGGTGGACGGACGGGTAGACGGACGGACGGACGGGCGGACTGGCGGGAATCCAAGGCAAACGACTTTTGACGCCGCCACCGAACAGCCAGGCAAGCAGGAAGGCAGCCAACTGCCTGCCTGTCCGTAGCAGCGGTTGCGGTTGCAGTTATAGTTGTTGTTGCTGCTGTTGTAGTTATCGTCGTCGTAGTAGTAGTAGTAGTAGTAGAAGTGGTGGTGGTGATGATGATGATAGTGATGATGATGATCGAGGTAGTGATGGTGATGTGATTGGGGTTGTGATTATTATTGTTGTTGATGTTGCAGTTTTGCTTCGATGAAGGAGGTCGATGTGGGCGATACATTGATCGGTCACTGGTAAATGTGACGGCGGTGTGGTGCATTGGTGACTGTCGGCGACGACGGTGGCGGCGGCGACTCATCGGTCCACTTGAAGTGTGGATCATAGTTATGAATGGTGAGGTGCGGTGAGGTGACGAAGCCCAACAGTCGTATCGTCGTCGTCGTCGTCGTTGTTGTCGTAGTAGCAGTAATGCACGTAGTTGTCAGGGCAGTTTCCGCCATTCGTCGCAGCTGTAGCTACTGTGCTAACAGGCGTTGCTTGCCTGTGTGCAATTCCTCATTGAGGGGCCGATTGCTCTATTTGTAGATGTTTTCTCTTTCGTTCTCTCTACCTGTGTCGCACGTCCGCTCGCTCGCTCGCTCTTTCGTTCGTTGTCTCTTCACGCGTGCTTACCTATATTTGCTGCTCCTATTTCTTGTCGCTGTGCGATCTGTGTCTAAATAACAAGCGAATGTTGCATCCGCTGTGTGGATTATCGGGCTGTGTTGTGCAGCATGATCTAATCGTTGGTGCACATGTTGGTTCATCGCTAGCTGTTAGGCTGCCGCCGCTCACCGTTAGGTTCATCGTGCTAACGGAGACCGGCGCGTGCGCCAGCCAGATGTTGCTACGTAAAGCACATGCACGTATGTGATTCGCTCTCGCAGTCCGCTTGAACGCGACAGATGTCAGAACTGTTGAGCACACCAGGCTCTTTCGTACTTACCGGTAGTACCGCCACGAAGTTAGTGCAATCGCGTAGCGTAAACGCTCACTCTTTTGCTTTTTTTGCCTATCTGCCTTAAACGCGTGCCGCACACCTGTCGCGGTGTGACGCCGACAGCCTACGGCGCCGTGCTAAAACGAGCGAATTGTCTAAACTATGAAGTGTGACGACACACCTCACATTTATGTATGCGTATATTTATATAGACGTTTTTTTCCGAAGTCGAATTGTAAAACATCTGGTACATTAGTAACTGGCCAGGATGTCTAGGAGCATTTGCAACTTGCCAACTACAAGAACAAAGGGTGTATGTATATCAATACATTTGCACGTGCACAACATGCAGTGACAACAATGCCAGCAAAATCTCGGCAATAGAAGCGGCCTTACAAACATGGTGACGACGACGACGACAACTAGCAATAAGGGCAACAACACCGGGAACAACAACAGCAACAATGATTCCGGGTCATTACTGAGGTGGTCCAATGTGAACGTGCAAGTCGATGAGGTTAGCACAGTGTCTGCGTGATGCAGACACAGATCGCTCGAGGCGTCCGAGCGTTCAGCGCGAAGAAAATGGCTGCGGTGACTAAGCAAAGAACGACACACATTACCTCGTATCAGCACCACTTCAAATATCTCAGATACTACGCGTATCTCAGATAGCGTCGGCGTTCGCTGTTGCTGTTGTGATTGTCGTTGCTTTTCTGCCAGAATGGCGTGTCTTCGCTACTGCATACGTCCACATGTCCGATCGATGCCAGGTTTCACCATCAGACCTTCCAATCCGTCCAATGAGCTTCCTTCGTTCGTTGTCCGTTTCTCGTCTGTCCATGAAGACAATCACGACCGTGACTGCTGGTGCTGCTGCTGCTGCTACTGTCGTCATTGTCTTCATCTAGTGTATGACTACTACTACTACTACTACTATAACTTCCAGTAATACTACGGTTTCAACTGTTTAAAAGCTGTGGCGTATGTGATGATGCAGCGCCACATTTCCGCGGTCGTTGGCTTAACATTGGCTCAGCGTCGGATCAGTCGATCCACCGGCGATTGGATAGTCACGGTTGACACAAATAGTGACAACTTCAGTAAAGTTCCCTATTCGTGTTCGTCGTCGCCGGCGTTTTCGTCGTCTGTCTCTGCTTGGCTGCCAGCCGGCGGACAAGCCGAAGGGGTGCTTGAGTGTTGAGGTCGTGATTGATGTTCACGGGAGAAGGAAAACGAGATATAGAGAGAGGGAAAGAGAGAGAAAGGTCAATCAGGAGACGCGCAAACGTTTGTCTAACCCCGCTGTGCAGCCGAACCTTTGGCGGCGTCGGTTTAGTTTAGTCCACACCATTAGTACACGCAGTTGAGTGAAACTTTAGTTTCACCCCACTCACATTGCCCCATTCCTCCTTCATTTACCTCATTGTTGGCCTTCAGTTGTTTTCTTCTAGTCTAGCTCAGCTTCAACTTGCTCTTGTCGCTTTTATAGCTTTCTTCTTCTTCTTACGATTTCGTTCATTCGTTCCACTGCCACCTTTGACACTATTGCGGCGTTGTATTGTTAAATCTGACACAGTACGGTCGAATGCATCACGACGAAAACAGCAGTGGCTCTAATCTATATATTCAGCTGTTTTCTTATATGTTTAATACTGTGGTTTACTGTCTGCGCCACGAATGTGCAAATTTTATTTGTAAATATGAACGCCTTTGGAATGTTTGGTGCATATTTAGTAAATGTAATTGCCGTTTTGTGTTCTGCAATCTCTCTACCATCTCTCTGAAACAGATGGCAGAAGACTTGTGAAAAGTGGGTGCGCGCACCTATGCATGAATATGCCTGCTGCTGTGGACGTATCTATGCCTATGTGTGCACGCGTGTATTGGATGCATTAGACATTACGACTTTTCTCGCATGGATACCTACTGGTTGGATAATGTGCCGTTGTCAGTCTGTGTACGCGGATCACGCGCGCTCCTTGATAGCACCGATCGGTGTTACGAACGGATTGCTGCCTGATGCTATCTGCACACTGTCGTAGGTGTGTCTGACCTTTGTCGGATACATGTATCGCCCACCGCGTACCGCATACGTGTGGAAAAGTAAGTGATTCCCACGAAGCCACACTCTAATTAGACCAAAAAAAAGTATATATATATATATATATATATATATATATATTAGCTAGTATTTTTTTAACGAGTTACGGTTTTTCCTTGTGTTCCATCCATAAGAGCGTCAAAGTGATCCGATAATACATCTATAGGGTCTACAAAAAAGTCTTTTCGGATTGGCGCTTGCGCAGCTTTCACAGCGCCCGCCCCGGCGCCTAGGCATAGATCATTGGCTCACTCTTTGTTGTTTTCATGTGAAAAAGAGCGGGGAATCTGTTGGTCTCAACCATTTTGAAATCTGTTTAGCCGTTTGTTCGTAAAAGTGCTGCAAAATGGAGGTAGAAAAATGCAAAATTTTGGCGATTCTACTCCATTCGTTTAAAAATGGACTCACAAAAAGTTGTTAAAATCGTTTGGAGATGCCTGTTGTTTGTGTAAAAAAAGGTTTTACTGTGTATTTGATGGAATGTGGGCGGAATAGTGCACTATGAGTTTTTACCGCGTGACCAGACGATAAATACGGCCGTGTACTGTCAACAACTCGAAAAGGTTCACGAAAAATTAAAGCAGTCTTACCCTGCACTAACTTCAAGGAAGGGTGTCCTGTTCCACCAAGACAACGCAAGGCCCCACGTGAGTAGGGAGACCCTTTCGAAAATTTCCCAGCTAAAATGGGAACTTTTGGAACATCCACCGTATTCCCCCGACTCAGCACCATCTGATTACCACCTATTCAGATCGATGCAAAAAAATGTAAGTGGTAAAAAATTCACTTCTATCGAACACGTGCGTTCTGGACTGGAAGAATATTTTGGATTTTTTGGAAATTTGGAAGATTATTTAGGAATCGAAAACCTTGTAAATCTTTGGGCAAAGGTTGTATCTTCCGGCGGAGAATATATAAATCAATAAATAAGACCTCCTGTGTCTCCTATATATGTGTTTTCTTTATAGCGTCAAAACCGAAAAGACTTTTTTGTAGCCCTGATATGTGCATTTTGGTACTTGGTGTGGTGCCATCCCAGCCGGGTTTTTGGTTTGGGTGAGTGTATCCGAAGCGACCGGCGGCATAAGCTAGCAGTGACAAATCATACACTGCACCGCAATTGCACATCTACAAAGAAATCGCTTTGCTTTTTATAGGACGAATTGCATTTACGCATATAGCGTTGTTAGGCGCATTATGAAAATCCAGTAACAACTGACTATCCACTAAATCCGCTTAACATTGTTTCAACCTCCTACTGTTTATCTTGTTGCCTAATACTGAAAATGAATGCAGTAGGGCAGAAGTTAAAGACCCATTGGTCACCTTCGAAATGTCCAGTCGATCACTCACCCTGTCCTTCTATTAGTAAATCTGATGGCGCGACGGCAAGTACAAAACTAGTGTTCAATCAATAATGTTAGGCGTCCCTGAAGATAAGATTTGCCGCGGGGCCTTCTAGTAGGCGTAGCTACAGTTGCTCTTTTACTTACTTCCAGTGCTACAGTTTAATGGCCTTCGGACCAACTATAAAAGTGGTTGGCTTTGTCGCCCTTTCTGGTTTACGCTATCCGCATCAATCGATAGCCAACTACTTTAGTGTTGATTTGTTTACTTGTTCTGTGTTGTTAAACTTGACTTCATGTAGTAACATGGTGTTGGCATTAACGTGAACATAATCCTGATTGTGTATCATAATATCCTGATTCAGGCGTTAATTCGAAGTCCCGGTTGTGAGTTTTGAGCCTTTTGGTCATAGATTCGGCATCATATTCATCACTCTATGACCCCCGCTGTAAATGCAGGATTACGCCGCGTTATCTGTAGATATTAGACATTATACTTTTGCTACCACAAGGAAATAGTTACCTGCTCCGATCTGAGTTTACCTGTAGACGCAAGCTTCCAAGTTTTGCATGCTGGCTGTACTCCCGTTTTTCAAAGAACTTTGGTGTTTACTCTGCGAAATTTAACGGCATATTTAATTCCGAGATTCCGCTCTCCCCTTTGAGGTTAGACGTTATCTTCTTCAGTAGCGTGCTCCCAGGTTAAGTTTAAGACTATGATGCTTCTTCTGGTTTGAAATGTGTCTCATTTTTCTCAAGACATTATAGTTGAAGCCTGCAGTATGCATAATATATGTATAATATATGGGAGGTGGTATCTTTACACATAACATGCATGCTGTGGATGCATATTTTTATGTCTGTGCATGGGAACAACTTCACTCAGTAAGTTTGATCCATTAAGTTCACACCAAAGAAATAACAAAAATATAGAAAGAGTCTGTACTACTTAACACCGTATATACAGAAAATTACAGTACTTCAATCACAACAATTGCTTGCTGCTTCCACCAATGCGTACATCTGTATTTGACGAACTCACCTGTTTGCATCGTTGGGGGTTTCTTTGATTTGAACCTGGTATGGCATAACTATATAGTATGTATACATACATAGATACAATCGTATGCGCATGTACGTATATACCGATGTTCTCCTTCCTTAAGTTAATTCTCGCTATTCTTTTAGATCGGTCAATAATTTTAGCTCAAGGCTTGAAAACCTGTGTATACGCAATGGCCGGAGTGGCACTTCAGCAACACGTTGCCGTAGCCTAACTGCATCGTGCAGTTGATTTCCAGCGATTGCCATCCCAATGAACTCTGCACAACAAGCCATGCTCGACTAGATCAGAAGCTCGGTGAGCCGCGCATCCTCCAGAGCAATGCTAGCCAACCTTTTCAATTCTAACAACGCTGTAACCTGCTCGGCTGCGTGTCGGAGCTTGTCGGAATACGCTATGTCACAGTCGCTATATAGACGAGCTGTGGCAGGATGGTCCAGTGGGTACCACGGGAAGATTAATTAGACGATCATGACACTCATTTTCTTGGTACCGGGCGCGAAGTGCCAGCCGCCACTACAGATTGAACAGGGTATGCTTCCAAAGGACCCCACTTGTGACGTTCGTTCAATTTAAACACATTTAGCCTATATGTCTGTGTAAGATCCTATTACTTCACCGAAAATGTGATGTATTAATTGGAGCAATTATATTAATTGTATTATAGCAATTGGAATACCAATAGGGTAGATACACAATCGCCTTGATTGGTAAGCCAAATAATTAGGGTCCGCCAATTACTGACTCCTTGATGGCGTGGTTTTACCTCTTAATTATCTAGACCTGTAGTCCCTAAAGTAATTGCACAATTGATTGCCGATAAAGTGCCTTGCCGAAGCCAGTAGATTTTGGTCATCTTTAGTAACAATAACCCAGTTTGCAAGTCTATTGAAATAATGCTTCTAAAGGGCCGGACATATTGAGATATCTAGAGTTTTCCTAACAGTCCTTTGGGGAGCACGGCCGTTGACTTTTAGCGGTATTGTCCATTCTCAATGAGCGTCGCCTTTTACGCTCTGACAACCATACGTTAAACGCTAGAAATGGGCCAAGATGCTTGTGGCATGATAGCGTCTAACTGCACTAATTTTCATCGCGTCTTCGTTACTGGCCATGTATCGCTTTCTTTAGCAGAGATATGAAGCGGCAGGGCAATGATGACTACGTCCAACGAGAACAACCAGTAAAACCGGGGAACGAACTTGCGATTGTCGGCCTGTCAATCATGGTTAGCATAGCAACGCTCCGTTTCGAACGGTGCGTTAGCCGCCTAAGTCACCGCCGCTACAGAGATCGCTCAAAGAGAAGTTGATCGAGAACATCGGGGACCAAACCGGTGACCGAACCCCGGTAGATGACAGCTATGACTAGAGCCCCACTAGCCCACGCCTAGACTACGCCGCCACTAGATAATTGTAAATGTTTATCATCGTTATTATAATTGCCCTTGGAAATGCCACTATCATCAATATAATTAGCTATTTTGATAAAGCTGTAGCTCACGTGTTTGCATTCCATAGCGATTCTTTTGCACGCAACCAATGCAGTTATTATTAAATGTAAGATTCTTAGTGCGACTGAAAATAAATCCCTGTTTATTCCGTAATTATAAATCACTTTTTTTGTGGAGGAGGTATTAAATGCAGTTACGCACTATCGCTACGAGTCTCTATCTCTAGCAGTGTGGGACTCGACCCCAACGGTTGGATGTTACTCCGTTGAGACCCATACCCACTAAACGCACCTCCCCCCTTAAGCTTCACTCTCTGATAGCCCAGATCTTCATAAAAACAGTACTATGGACTATCAGGAGAAGTGGCGAGCGCCCTTTCAGATCAATTGGCTGGGGTCGCCCAGAGGATCCAGCACTTGTCTAACACCGGCAAGCCCGTATTCTTCGAGCTGCACTTCTCCATGGATGCTTTCAGGTTGAAGCCGCAGTTGTGCCTGTCTTTCTTTGCACTTTTCATGTTTCTCATGGAGGACTTCTTTTGCCGTCGCTGCTCCCAGTTTCCAGGCCTGCTCACTGGAGACAATGTATTCTGTAAACTTTATTAAGCTGGACCAAGGTGGGTCGCTGACCTCGTGGTGTGGGTCTCCCTCCCTGGCCCATTTCACTCGGACGAGTCTGCTTGCCCTTAACCGCGCAGCCTCCCAGGCCGAGCACTGTAGCAGTGTGTGACCTGGAGTGTCCTCATGTGCCTCTTGGCAAAATACGCATATCGGGGACAAAGCCTTTCCAATTCGGGACAAATACGAGTTGAAGTTTCCGTGTCCTGTGAGGATTTGGGTGAAGTGATAGGTGAGGTCTCCCCCAGGCCTCTCTATCCATGCCTTGATATCTGGCAGCAGTACGCGCAGGGATCCTCCAGGACCCCCGGGGGGGATGGCGTCCCACTCCTCCTGCCATGTCTTAATTGTGTTGTTTCTCTCACTGTCTTTTTCCGTTTGGGTAGGGGAACCTAATTCCCATAGTCGCTTCCTTTCGAGTGCCTTAAGATCCCAGGGGATCGACCCTGCATTATAAATCACTGCAGTCCATCTATTGTTAATAATTCTACAAAAATATCGTAAATACATCTACTATTTTTCTGGCATATTACCTTGTTTTTTGTCATAGATGTGCTGTGCATGTCTCATTAAATTGTAGCTTTTAACAGCAAGGCTAGCTCTAAATTAAACTTATAGTATGAACTACTAGGCCTAATAACACAGCGAGTAGCATATATCAAGCAAATATTATATCTCTAATATTTTCACGTTGTTGAAAAAAATAACAGTAGATCTACCTCTATGGTCGTCCGCGATTCATTCCAAAATGCATATATATATATATATATATATATATATATATATATATATATATATATATATATATATATATATATATATATATATATATATGAGTGACGGGTCTTAATTCTTCGAAAACATATATATATATATATATATATATATATATCCTGCCAATAAATGATATTTTCAGCCATCGACTGGTGTAAACACCCTTTCTAGAAGTTGCAGGAGCCGTGCGCCCTATTAGCATCTTCTCCGATGACCTACTTTCGCAACTAAATGTATTCAACCAAAACAAACGACATTCTGAAGATGCACGATGCAGACAATATGGTGCGTATTTAATGTGTTCCCAACTTAGGCGAATATTTATTTAAAAACTAAGACGTGTCGAAGGACGGTCAGGCTTTTTTTTCTAATGAAGCAACAACTTATTTTTTATGAGAAACAACTGATTTTCTGTTGGTGATATACTATATCTTTTGGCGCTATAAGCACCGCCGTTCAAAGTGAAGGACGCGTCTGATAATCAAAGCCGTCGTCTCAATCAACAGCAAAGCATAACCGCTGCCGCTCTTGCTTGCGTTCCCGTAGAAGAGCCCTATGGTTTATGACAGGTAACCAAGCGACCCAAGACAGGGACACGTTTTTATGTTATACGGAACTGGAAGCAAAAGAGAGTGCTAACAGAAACGAAAGAGACGTTTGCACCATCTCAACATATGTTGAGGCGTCCCTCTACCACTGCGACACCAGCATTAAGCCGAACAGCGTTGGATGGAAGGAATATTGATGTTGCTGTAAAGCATTCGTTACATCGCTTCCGCGACCCTGTCACCGTTCGGGTGGTTAGACACATATAGGCAGCTGTTGGTTGTTGTTGTTGTTGTTGTTGTTGTTGTTGTTGTTGTTGCTGTAGTATTCGTCGTAGCAGCAGCGGCAAGGCTAATGTATGTATGATACCTGCCGCATTCTGCGTTGTCGTTCGTCTGGTGGATCGTTGAACTAGACGCGACGGCAAGCAGTCGACACCAAGCGTGTCGTTGACATGACGCAGATGATGATATTGATGATGACGTTGATGAGAATAACAATATATGTGTTGATGATGGTGGTGGTGGTGGTGGTGGGATAAAGTTGTGTGTCAACGAGCGAAGGGGAAACTGGAACTCGAACTTCATGTTGGCCTCGTCAGCAGGCAGTCGTCGCTTGATGATCACCAGCGTCGCTTTGACGCTGCCACGCTAGCAAGCACAGACGCTCAGGGACTCAGGGAAAGTCTCATTGCGTCAATACACAAACACCTAACTACGGAATGAGTATGACTGCAAATGCAATAGACGATTCTTCACTTGAGGATATGGCTAGCAGACACTTACAAAGTCGGTCTCTTTGTTGAAGCGGCCCCGGTCCTGTGGCACGTCGTGACGAGAAAACGTTCTTGTGCGGCTTTACTAGACGTTTTTGATTGCTAATTGAAAACGCAATCCAGTGAATTCAATGGGTATCGCCACTGCAGCGGCCCTCGTTCGGAAATACGCGCACATCCTTGCTAAGAGACCAGGAAGAGGGGTGCAAATAGGAGCATCATCATGTTTGCCAAGCTTGGCATGCTACGAGTCGACTAGGCTACGGGTGAATGGCATGTACATAAATATATTTGATACGTAAAAACAACATCGCACTAGACTTCCACCGACATCGATGCAGTTTAAGGGGTGAGACGCAGATATCTAAGCAGATCTTCAAACTGCGTTTGTATGTTTTTTACTTCATTTTCAGCAGCATTGAGAACATCACGTGCTGCAAAGAATTGTCAATGCTTATTTTTTCAAAAACGGGAAGAGGAAGTCGAAGCCAAGCCAGGTGAATAGAATGACCCTCCAGAAGTATTTTGAATTTTTAGCCGAAAACAACGCAATGTTTTTTTTTATATCGCAATAAAGTTATTGAATGGATATTATTAAACTGATCTAAAGCGGCCAAGAGCAATCCTATGCTGTAAATGGGCATTTTGGTCCAATAGCGATGCAGATGTACTGTGCCCTTCTGTTGGTTCTTTGTTGATTGCTGTCTTTGCAACAACAAACATTTCCACGGCAGTCGCTGTTTTGAGACATATCTCTCGGCGTTCATCCTCAAGATGAAAATATCAACAACGGAAATATTGATGCCACCGATACACAGTTCGTTTGAACGAGATTCAATTCAATTGATTACTCGAAACTCTTCAAAATATACTTTTAGTCTTTGTTTGAAGTTGTACAACATAATAACAAATGGAACGAACAACGTTTTTGGCATTGTCATGCTGCTGCTTGCAGTTTACTCATAGCAATTTCTGGTAACGAATTTATTTGAAATTTGGCAGCTAACATCAGGGATGATATGGCTAGCTGCTGTGAGGTCAAGTTCTTCCACGATCTTAGCAAGCTTTTGCAGGAACATATAGCATTTTCTACAGAATACTCTTAGATGCTACAGTTGTTTAAATTTTGTTAATTTTGCTAATTTTAAGCTCAATGATGAGTCATTAAATTTAAACAAATTTGCCGTCTGGACATGACGGTCCAACAAAACAAGAAAAACAAATATATATATATATATATATATGCTGCGTGACCCGTACAGCGTAATCATACTGCGTACAGTATGAATATAATGACGTATTCGTTCGTACTTTGTAGATGGGACATCCCTAGACCCAGGACTTGCCTACAAATCAAACTTAACATGATTTTTGTCCCGAGGGTTGCGATGTTATGCCGGCGTTGTGCTGATCATCGATGTTTGTTTCCTAAATCCTTTGTTGGTATACGTTTTGGCGTTAAACTAACCGGTTACAGAATAAAAGGACGCAAATGATTGTGTGACACATCAAAACGCTACTGAATAGTAGCCATTGTAAGACTTCGTATATATAGGACATTGTATGAGTATGCAGAATACAAAAGAAACGCATTTTGTACACAACTCAAACGTGGCTTTGCGGGCTAAATTGGTATGGCCGCGTCATCAATTTACTGTGTTAAACTGTTATGCATTGCGTGGGCTACAGCGTGAGTAGTCGTAGAGTAGTAATATGTGTGTGAAAGAGGGAGGCAAATATGTGTAACCCCGCCATTAAATGAAAATGTCCTAGCTTTACCACAACAGCTGTCAATCGTAAAATAAACTAAGGGTCATGTTTTACAAGCATGCTTCGTTACGATAGAATGAACGAAAAATAAAAAAACACATCTTAGTCATGGCCCGAGTCGCATTTGCTTTGGACGGGCGTTGTCCTGTTCAATGACATGAACAGTTTTCTCCACTACGCCTACCGATGCTGGAGGAGGGAGGCCACGAGGCAAAAACAAGGCTTCAAGCAACATTGCTTTCTGATTTATTCCGATTTGCTTTTGGAAACCTTGGGGTTTCTTGCCGCCGAAAAAGGAATATTTAAATTTTGTATCCAAAGCATAATTAACATATCTAGTCCATAACAACAATCAGAGCAGGGTAGATTTCCTGGTGGTTGGTATGTATATATATATATATATATATGCGAACACCTCGTGCAGCGGGTGATGTCACCATAGCATTTGCAGTTCTTGCAACATGCGATATTGCGAATAAAGTATAACAATTTCAGCCGATACATGGGCAGGCGGATTGAAGATGATGCGGGTCTGCGTTTTCAAATTAAAATGCAAGTATATATATATATATATATATATATATATATATATATATATATTATAACAATTTTTACTAATTGTATGGCTTAATAGAACTCGGCAAGAAAATAATGTTTCGCAATGGAAGGAGGAGTGGAAACGTCTTGTTTAGGAGTAAGGATGAAATGTATAAAAAGTTGTTCTGCTTTTTCTTCTACACGTTTGCCAACGAACCAGTCAACGCAATGAAGGAGCCGATCAAACCGGCGTATTCGGCGGAAAATTCTGCATAATCTGAATGACACCTGACGCAAGCTAGAGTATTATGTGTTACGTTGAAGTCTCCACGTGTAGAACCTTAAAATGTTACTATTACGACTAAAAGTTCACGCCCATAAAACTGTTCCCAGGCAATAGCAAATTTATTGCACATCATTTTCGTACCAAAGAGATGATGCTGCGTTACGTAGTTGTCTTACTATTATGTTTTACGTTAAAGTTTTCACGTTCAGAACCGCAAAATTTTGCCAAGACGTTTCCGAACCCTCCTTCCGTTGGGAAATTATTTTATTGCCAAGCTCTATAAAACCTGGAAAAAAAAAAAAAAAAAAAATATATATATATATATATATCATATATAGTTTATTTTCCGTATAATACATTAGGTATATGTACCTCAAAATATGTACTTAACTTTCTCATACACCCTTCATGAGGCAGGCCAAAATGCTAGCAAGTATGCTTGGGTTAGCTTTCGATATGGCTGTCGAAAAGGCTTAGTTACTCGGCAGCTACGTAACGCAGCATTATCACTTTGGTACAAGAATGATGGAAATTAAATTTGCTACTAGAAATAGTTTTTTGAGCGCACATTTTGGGTGGTAATGGCAAAATGTTACGGTTCTGCACGTGAAAGCTTCAACGTAAGACATAACATAAACGTTAACATTTTAACGTTTATTGTATAACTATAATCACCTAAAATATTTTGGACTGTTTTGCTCTACAAGTCTCAAACGGCACCAGTGCTGCTCGGCCATGTTGTACCAGTTTTCATGTTTTGAGCGCAACCATAGTAGCGTTACATTCTATAAATTTTGATTCCAAAAAATCCGAAATTGTAATCTCGATCCGGAAAATAAACCAAAGTCTGGTGGCCCTTCTAGAAGAAGACGTTGTGCGCTTTGCTGTGTTATTGATAATTAGAATTTCAATGATATCGTTTACCGGAAATCGTTAAGACGATAGCTGCGCACTAACGATAATGCCCGCAACTTCTACTGAGAGAAGTAATTTTTCACTAACGACATCTTCTTCAAGTTTACCTATCTTGCAAACAATGCTGGACCTGACTTAGGAACTTATTAAATATCATCCATTTCTGCCGACCTTGCACAATCCCACTATCACATATTCAGGTCAATGCAAAATTATTTAACTTTAATTGATTGCTAAATATATATTCTAACTCCCTGTAAAGCCGACACTTAAAAATGGAGACCGAAGGTCGAATGGGGACAAGTGGTCAATCTCGCCGGTGCAAGTAGTAACTTTAAATAGAACGTTGAATAAGTCTCTCTGGCGCTCTTGGCCGCACTATAGGTTATAAAAAATAGGTCACTTGTGAGAACTGTGATTAGTGTCGAGTCCAGCTTGCCTGGAACAATACAAAATCATGACCATTGCTGAATTGTGTCCGTTGAACAATATCAATGGCCTGTACACCGTTTGTAGATTAACGTGCAGATACATAAATAAAGCTAAATAGACGGCTGGCTTTATCAGGCACGTCCGCTCTACAATCAAATATTATTTACAATATATAGAACACACTTTGTGTTTATGAATAACTTTTTTACAGTTGTTCATTAGCCGATATATCTAATCGTATTCTTGACCGATTTGAATTAAGGTCACGGTTTATATGAATTGTTTCCGAGATGACTAAAGATTGCTTCTGTTCACAATGTAACTATTCTTATAGCGACGTCATTAGACGGTCGTCAGTTACGGCTATCTGCGAACCAACCTTCGTCTCAACAAACATTGTGGAGCCCTTTGCTCATTTGTCTCTGGGAGTTCGTATGTTTTTGAACGTTTGTTTGTTTGGATTGTGGTGTTGCGCGCACACCGTACTAAATACGATGCGGCGGACTGGGCGGTTGACTTGCTAATTGACTAAATGACAATACTCGACTAAATGACAATACTCCCCAAAAAGAGGTCAAATATCATGAATGTGCAAATAATTATAAACTAATTTAATTCAAGCTAATGCCTGACCATAAGTGTAGAAGTCAGCCTCGCGAAGTTTTGCTCGCTGATACAAAGAGAACAAAAGTATGACTTTGACGCATAACCCCATCGTAACAAAACATGGTAGTGCGTACTAATGCTGTCTTCCGCTATATTTCTATCTACAAGCCATATATTAACCGATGGTTGAATTAATTGATGTTTACTTGGTGACTCTTCCGAATTCCATTTTGTTTGACCGTTTATCTTCTGCTCGTTTATACTAAAGCCTCATTTCGGACACAGTTTGAATTAAATAAAGTATGTGTCTAGCATGTGATGTATATTCATCAAATTGCTTGGTTGCATTTGGCAATTTATCACTGTTCTCCGCCGGCATAAATTACGAGTGTCCAAAAAGCTCTTTTAGGCGAACAGTTATGAAACGTGGTAACATTTTATTTTCCTGGAGGTACAGCAGCCACTTCGCACAGAAGAAGTAGCCGAAATGTCCCCGACATCTAGAGTGGATGCAAACATCAGCGGTTGAGTATCAATTTCGGTATAGACATGAGATCAAGTGACAGGCAACGTAGTGGCCCCCGTACATGAGAACCTATAGTATGAAAATCGAGCCAATAACATCTCGTTGACCAAAATGAGCAAGTTGCAAGAAGAAGTAGATGATTCATAAATGTTCCCAGAAGAGCCCACAAGATATGTGTTGGTCATCGAAGATGCCGCTGTTTCTGGTTTGTGAGCCACCTGCAGTATATTGTTATTGTAGCTGCCATAACAACAACAACAATAACCACCACCACCAGCGCCACAACAGCAAGCATTGCTAGTGCTACAGCCACCGTTGGTAGTGGCGTCACAATGTCGCTTCTTCAGGCAGGAGCCGCAGAGCAGCAGTAAACATATCGTCGTCGGCCCTTCTGCGGGAAGCCACACGCAGGTTGATATCGATATCAGTTTTTTTTCCACTGTACTAGTAGCGCCACCAAGCAAGCGCCACAGCTACGACGTACCTACTAAACTATTTCCACCGCGTTTAAACCTCTCAGCGCGAGTTCCCCTGGCATAATCGAACCCACTAATTTGGAGTGTTGACTGATAATTGACTTCTATACGGCATAGTGTCGTCTTTACATTTGTCGCCATCTTTATCGTACTCATATCGACTTATATAAACATATGTGCACTAGAGGAACGTAGCAGGATGGCAATGTTCGATCGAACGCATGGCAACGCCTCCGCTTACTTTTCGAACAAACCGTTTGGGAATCGAGCCGGTTCCCCAGCAGGCTATGGTAGTGCTACAAGCGATGCTTTCCGTGGCGGCGGCTGGTGCTGCTGCATTTTATTTCTTGAGATTGTTGCTGGGGGTTGCTGGGGTTGCTGGGGGATAGTGCTAGTTCAGCAGCTGCACCTGCTTCCCCCAGCGTGCGTCGCTGTGCAGTCGCTGTCGTGCAGTCGCGGCTGCCGCAACGGTTCTCGCTGTTTGTCATGATTTAAGTGCTGATAAGAATAGCATTGCGTTTTTGTTTGTCGTTGTTGTTAATGTTGTTGTTCGTCGTTGTTGTTTAGTGTTGCGCCAACAGCGACTACGATCGTTGCCAGTGGCGATGGCAAGGAACCAACGATGACTGAACGTCCACTCGCTTCATACAATAACGCGATCGTTGTCAATCGTTGTCGGTCTTGATCAGAGGCCTACTTTGCTTTTCTAACTAGCTGTTTATTGGGCCCTTTTCACGTCTCCATAAAGTTCGCTACTGTCTTTTTCGTTTGCCGGAACTTCTCGGTCGCAGTCTGCAGTCGTCCCCGCCAGTAAGCAAGTAGTGAGCCGCTGCGTCATAACTGGAAAAAAACGCAAGCAGAACGCAAGAGACGACTCACTTGAGTGAACATTGCAAATATCAGCAGTAGGGTATTCTTCAGATGTTCGGGAGAGGTGAATGGCGCGGAGAGAAAACAAACAAAAACAGCCGCTATTCAATTCTACAGATACCAACATATTGCAGTGTCATAGGAAATATTTTCCATTGTATGAAAGTTTCTTGAGAAATTACTGCATGAATTGTAACTTGCGTGCCGACGGCTGAATTATTAGTACCGGTTCAGTCTGGATCTCAAATGTTTCAACCTCGCGCTTTTTTGCCACCTTCATGTAATATCCTGTCGCCGACAGCATCTGTGCAGGTATGGTAGTTCTAAACCTGCAGCTACCTTTTGTCGTTGAAAAGTGACTTTAATAATCTTATTAATTGAGCTTTATGGATGCGATAATGAAAGCGCCGCCAGGAAAGGCTGCGGGTTCAGACCTCGTTCGGAACGAACATCTTCAACAGGCGATCATATAAAAATGTCTATCATGCATTGGTAGCGCATCGATTGCAAGATGTTTTTGAAAAGTACCGAGTGCTTGCCGGAGCAGCACCACGGTTGTAGGAAAAGGAGGTCGACGGTGACAGCTTGCGCTGTTCTGCTCAAGCATTCGATTTATTTAGTGCAGTGTATGGGTATTTAGCTGAGTGTAAAAGTCGTTTCCCACCCGGCCCAGTCATGTTTATTCACCCGTTATCCGCACTGTGTGGTCACCGGGATGACGACGAAACTGGTGAGTTTTACAACCTTCTTCGCATCGTCAAGTCTGCCTGTCCATACATGAACTACGCCCAATTTGGATTCAGATTTGGGTTGGGGTGCAGCTTAAGTGTATCGTCACATATCGGCAAAAGGTTCCTTTGAAACGATCCACTCGTAAATGTTGTTATACCACCAGACGTTATCTCCAGTATGCGTGTCACTACGACACGGGATAGTATTGTTGCGTTTTTCATAGCCCTTTCACGAAATGCGACAAGTTGGACTTTTGCTTTTCCAATTTTCTTTGCCGTGCTTCTCATAGCCAACTGAGACTTCAGTAGTAGCTTTATTCACCAGCGCGGCCGTATTTCTAGTGGCCACACACGACGTCCATCGGGCCTATCGTTGGGAGAACTCCACGGTTATCTAGCTGATAGAGACTTACAAGGCATATCCAGAAAGGACTCGCTAGGAAAGCTAGTCATGTACATGCTCATGTCGGTAAACAAATTGGGACGCCGCTGCAAAGTCCATTCAACGTATCATAAATGCAAAAAAAGATGTTCCCGAAACTTTCTCGCCGCCTGTGTGTAGCTACTCGTCTGCTTTCAGGATCCATAGGTCTTTGGATTTTGTAGATTAGAGACTCGTCAATATAGATGCACATTGTGTAATATATGGCGCAGATTTCGTCGTATGAGATCGCTTCAACCTGCGAGCATCAATAATATTTGCTGAAATGGAAGGTTAACATGTTTTGAATTGACTTTTATAAAGCTTAAACAGTGATGAGCAATTCATAGAAGGGTGTCCAACGCAAAACTCGTCACCTAGTTATGCATCACGTAATACATGGCTTTTATCACGTAGTGTGGAAAATTGGCTTCCAGGAGGCATACGGGCCGTGCACCGTTGGCATTGCGGAATAACTCGCTCAACTTGCTATCTATTGTGCTGCCGGAACCCACTAGCACTCCGTCATATTTATACATAACTTTTTTTTATACATAGCATGCACTCGACTTGAGTTCGTGTGAGAGTGAATAATTGATTGTTAAAGCTAGAACAAAACATTATTGACTCTAGATAAAAAATTTACAGGTAAGTTTCTTTCATATAAGGAACTTCTATAAGAGCAACTTACTTTAGTATTAACGCTGTTATGAATCATAAGAGACAACAAAAAATACGTTGTATTGCTGTGTATGCCGTGTACGTCGCGCGTGATGAATCCCACTACGTATTACAATCAGCTGCCGCTAATATTTCTAGACTGCCATGCTTCTCTCACCGAAGCAGTGTTGTAGAGTCTTTACGGTAAACTGTTCAAACCGTTACTCCGTTGTTGTAATCTAACCAGGAATAATTCTTATTCTAACTCGTTCGCTCTATATTTGCTCTATCTGTGCGTCCCTCCTGTGAACTTATTCTTCTCAAACGGACTTACTGCGCTCCTGTTTTACAGCCTCAACTGGTTAAACAAAACCACCATGGCATGGGTGCACTCTCCACCATCTACCTATTTCAATAAAGCGAATGTCATTGCATGATACTTCCAACGTTGAGTAATTCAGCCGTTGTACCACACACTTCTTTATTTTATAAAAATTACTACATGACGTTATGTTATTCAATAGGCGAGCACGAGTACGAATCCCCCTAGTGGTGCCGAGCCCCTCGGAAGCTGTTCTACAGCGTTTATTGCAATTTGTGCCTAGAGCTCAAAATACTTTGCTTGCGGGGTGATGCCAAGATTTCTGCCAGTGCTTGCGAGGATTGCCTGCTTCACCGGCTTGACTCGAGATGCGGCAATGAAAGCCTCCGTGTTTTCAGTCCTGCAGGTCGACGCGTTGTCGTGCTACTGTCTTCGTTTAGTTCAACCGTCGCCACCATTTCTGGGCAACAAGAGATCAAAAAACGAATAAGACCCTCGTGGAATTTTGTCAGAAAGTCGTGACCCAGGAAGAGCCGGGTCTCGTTTTTTGTGTGACAGAGAGCGACGTACCCAACTACGTCAATAATAGTTAACAAATGAAAAAGGAAAACCGAAAATAATGCAGCCAGAACCTAGTCAAGCAATGTTGGTCTATTCGCTAGAAGCGGAGACAGAAATCGTTCAAACAGGCCGAAAGTCATCTTACTCTCTCTAGAAACAATATTCTTTCTTTAGCGATAGAAGTAGAAGTAGAAGTGATTTCTTTATTATGATTGCCTAGCACACTTTCAAGCTGCCGTCAACACCTGCTTTTGATTTTTCTGTCAAGCGAGCCCCACTACGCTTGAATAACTTGACGTTCTTAAGCTGCTTAGCTATCTCCATTGTAGAGCAGACCTGGGCAAAGAACCATTGCGGTTTAAAACTCGTCCTCTTTGAACGTAGCTGGTGAGGCCAAATATTCCTTTTCTCTGATTGAATCTACGTTCAGCTGCGGCGATCCTCACGGTTGGTAAACGACCTAGTAGCGCTGTTCCATATGAATCAACGCTGTCTCGCAATCTAACAGAAAACTACCAATGACAATATGTATTGTAGAAACCAATTAATAATCTCTTATCATATATATCTATCTTACCATCTAAAGCTATCCAACAAGTGTGAGTTATTATTTTCTGGTGTGACAACATGCCACGCTGTTTTGACTTCACTTCTATGGGTATGTCCGACTTTAAAGAACCGGAAATGCAGGGTTATCCTTGTAATGCATTGCAAGGTGTCCCAGTTCTGCCAGTCATGAAAAGGTTGTAGATTTTGTTAAATAAAACATTTTTTAGTGGAGTGAGGGAGCAGGGAGGGATGTCTTGTCTAGAAGTGATCGTGGCTACTTGCTAACTTTTGGTCTACCAAAGTGGCTGACCGGATAAAGCTCTACACAATGTGATAACAAAAGAATCAGAAAGATATCTAATGTAGCTACAAAAAGAAGATAATCGAGATCCTGTAATGTATCTTTTTTATCATTCATGTTCAATACATAAGGGAAATGCCATTCCGGTCACATTAGATTGTGTACAAACCAGTGATATTTTGACTGTAGTTGTCACCGTTAATCTAAAGGCTGTCTTTATCAAAATGAACGGCGCAGGCATTCAGGCGGATCATCGTGTCGTTTTCGGTAACTTGTGCGGCACTTATACATTGGCACGTTTCACGTTGCTGCGGCTAGTTATGTGCGAATGAACGGATTCATGCGATGTGCTCACTATGAGTACGATCTCATCGATTTAAATATGTATAGCAATCTCGGAGATTTGCTTTTCATCCATATCCGCCGTGGAAGGCCGAACCGTTCGAAGGCGTTCTGTCACATCAATTTATCCATTACGAACAGAACTGAACAAGTGCATTGCGGTACGACTGCACATAGGTTTAAACCCGTAAACAGCACAAATCTTCGCACAACAAACCTCAAACACCTCAAAAACACTCTTCATATTTAGCCTAATCTTCAACAGATATCTAGATAAGAGCCATGTTCCGGAAACATGGCGGAAATGTACACTTAAAATCATCCCAAAGGCATGGCCAGCAGTGCTCATAAACCGCATTTCGACATTCCTCCATCACCGCAAAATAATCCGGCAAAAGCAGCATGAATTCTGTAAAGAAAAGTCGGTCTTACAAGCATGCACGGAATCATTCGAAGTGACGAAAAGCCTGGAACGTCATAAATCAAGGGGAAGATTTCTATATGTCTTATTTATTGATCTAAATTCTTCTTTTTATACTACTCCGCGCAATTCTGTACTCCAGAAGCTCGTTAGTGCATGCGTTAATGGTGTGGGTCCCAAGGCACTAAATACAATCGCCAGCATTCTCTAAGCAAACTCGATAATTCATGAGGGCGCGATTTGTGAACATGAGCCCGTTATCTATGTATATGCATTCGCGTGCGCCTCGCAACCGGAGGAGGCACATAAATGCACGGGTTCGATCACTACAGTTACACATTTGTATTTATGAGGTCCGTCTTACGGAGCAATGCGAAAGCAATTCCGTGGACGTTCAATGCTGGCTAAGGGTTAGCCCGAAAATAGTTAAGTTGGAGTTGCAGCAAAGTATAAGCACGGCGGAGAGGTTCTGCAAAAACAACGGACTTCAGATTAACGCCGAGAAAAGCAAAACCATCAAATTTAAATCTGGAGGATCGCTTGCTTGTTCTGATCGCTTGAGACTTAGTACTGGTGTAATCGATGAAGGGCGCAACCTTCGGTCAACACGTTGCTGAACGAGTCTGAACAAGAGAATCTAGCCTCGATGTCGACAATTGAAAAGCCCCAGCAATGCTCTCTGAGCACGCTAAAAACATTGTTTGACTTGAAGGTTGCTTCTGTGGCAGCCTACGACTCCCCAGGTCATATTCTCAGCCCATCACAGCCAGATAAACTAGATAAAATAAAGCCCGTGTTTTTCAAGGTAGCCACTGCGATACCACGGAATGCGAAAAAGCGGCTAGTGTACCTCGTGAGTTTTACCTAATCACTTGCAGAATACACGCTTTTTCCATTTAGCAACGCCACTTGCCTGCTTTCGCCTTATGGCATACTGTGACTTTCGGCTTATTTTGGTTATTTGTGATACTTAAGCCGTGAAGTCACCGAAGTCCGAGACGAGCTTCTGTTTAATAACTAGACGGAATTATTTAAGTCAGTCTGATAAACGACCCGTAAACTCTGTAGTAGCTCTCTGAGGTTCTTCCCTTGGCTTCATTATTTAAGCTCCTTTTTTTCCTGCAGGCATAGAATCATAAGCTTCTGGCTATTTAAAAGCTGAGCGCGTAGTGGCCTATAACGCTTTTCCACCGATGTGTTTTCAAGTAGTAACTCATATATATATATATATATATATATATTTATATCCCGGCTTTCGTCGAAAGTGCATCGCGTGCGGTTAACCATACAATCTCCGTGTGATTTTGTGTCACTTGTGCGTTGCTTTGTGTGTTGAGCATGGCGAATATCCTGTCGTGTCTGCTCCCCATCAGGCCCGATGCTGAAACTTGTTGTATTGTGTACACCTCTTTACTTCACGTATTTGATCGTTGGTATTGATTGCGTGCTGACGCGTTGGCGGGCCGATTCGACACGCTAATCGTATTTTGGTGTTGCTCTGCGCTCTCTGTTGTTTTTACTAATCACTAGTCCTTTGCGCACAATCGTTTTGAGTTACGGGCCGCATATATGCAGTAGCCGACTATTTCGGCAAGAAGTCATTGTCTTCCACGTGAACAATGGTTTACGGAAAGGTAGTCATCGAGAGGAGGGGGTTCTGGGGGAGTGGTTTTTAGTGGGTAGTGGTCGAGAACCAGGAGGGGGTTCTGGGGGAGTGGTTTTTAGTGAATAGTGCGCTCTGATTAGAGTGACTCATTCACTTTATGCCTTGCGTTTAGCCCCACACTACTCGCCATAATATCGGCAGGTGTGCCTAAATGCATCTTACACCCCTAGAAAAAAGAACACCCGACTTTTTTGGAGCGGATGGTGATCCCCTCTAAATGCCTCGACTGGATCATTCACATATATATTTTTTAATACATTTTTTAGGTAACGAAAGACCCTTATTTGCCGCGGTAGAGGTTAGTAAAACCGGGCTAAAGCACTGTGATAAGGCCTCTCACTCTATAAATGGTTTTGAATTCGTTGCGTTAAGCAGAGGCCTGGGGAGATTAGGTAGCGATATCGGCATCTGACGAGATTTCTTCCTTATAGTTGCTTGCGTAACCAACCACTCGTTGGGTACATGCATATATTACATAGCTGTTTCAAATTGCTCAAACTTCATCAACATTCAGCCTGCGGTTAGCGGAATTCTGCTCTTCTCTGGCAATTTCCCGGTTCTCGTATCTCTTCCTGATAACTTCGTGGCTGCTAAACCGCTGGCCTCGATGTAAATTCGGCATCCAACACTTTAAGTATAGTCCTGATTCTTTACTAGGAAAAGTAATTTGACCTTGTGAACTTTGCTGTCTCTGATAATTTGAGCAAGGTGGGTGGGACTAACAAAATGCCTAACAGTCATCGCCGTTGTGCCAATGCAATCCGCGCTGTGAGGACAGCATTCTATCGACCGAAATTGTTTTAACTTCTTGCGCGGAGACCCCTTTCAACTTGGGAAATTCATCACCGTACTCTGCGGTAGGCAACACGAGTCGGTGAACTTACCGTCCGCGTTATTAGTTGGAAAATCAAAACGTTGGAACCCCCGGTGGAAATTGCAGATTAGCTAAACCGTCACTTTGTCATATTAAGTAATACTACGGTCGCTCTTGAATCTCACGGTTGAATTCCAGTCAAGGCTAACTAAAGTCTTACCGGAAATTTGAGATTCAAGCAGGATACGCAGGTCATACAGAAAATTTAAGATACATCAAGGATCCATTTATAGAGAGCAAACGACTCAGATTAAAAATAAAACCACGTCGATCAACGGTCCCTTACCAGGTTGATTTCGAAATGAGATAGTATTCCTTATCTTTGTGACGGATGCAGCAACCATCGCGCTGCTCCAGCATGGGATTAACCATGTCAAAGCCATTAAACGTGAGAGCGGACAACTCAAATGTGGAGCCTATATTGTTTTGATCAAGACTAGCGTACCTACTGCCAGATAGTGTGGATCACAGAACTAGAACTACTTTTCATACAACCCTATACACTAGCATAGAAAACAAGAAACAAGAACTGCGTGCAGATCTATTGCTAGTGATGTTTTCTCGTTTCAGTTACAATCGCAGATAATGTTCTCCTACAATACCTTGAACGAACTGTGTGTATATACAGTATGATGCATGCATCAAAATATAAACTTTGGGCGACCGAAGTAATATGGAAATCGTAGATTCATGATTAAAAACTGGCTAAAAATGTACATAATTTTGTAAGAGAGATATTTTACGCTGCTGAGTCATATTTAATACCTCCAAACATTGGGGATGTTGGGTGACTGTTACGCAGAAATGAGATATGAGGATATGCATATAAGCTAATGTTTGGTTGCAACCATGTGTCTGCCTATTACAGATCGTTCCGGTGAGCTATCGAGCTTTTTGGTTGCGCACTCGGCTATATGACGCGCTGCGGAGTGGTTTGGAAATTTGCGGGCCATAAAACGGGTTCTGCCGTATGTGTTCACCGACGAGTACAGTCTCTGGTTTGCCATGTTCCTGACTATCATGAGATCGCAGTGTAGAAGCGACAAAGTTACTCACTGCTTGAGGATATGTGTCGTTGTATGTGCGTCTATATGTGCTCGTTGAAGTGCATCATTCTTCAACTTTGGAGTGCCATCATCAGTGAGCGATGAGGTCGATTTGGAATACTGTAACAAAGACGCCATTAAGGAGTGGAGAAGTAAGAACCTTAATAGGAAGGTGTGTGCAGGAACGATTCACCTTCGTAGAAACCATCTAGTATCTCTAAGGTCGCTACTTGTCCTAGTGGCAGTAGCGGTACTGGTTGAGACCGAGTAAAAAATGGCCGGGTACGGAATACCGCCAGGTTATGGCGGGCCCGCAGGCGCAAACATCGGCAGCGCAGTTGAGAGTCAGACGCTCTACTTTGAGCAGACAGAAGACGACGATTTCGACGGCGGAGGGAAGAACTTCGTAGTCGTCCAGACAATGGTGAGTGGAAGCAATGGTTTGCCGTCACTACCCTTGTGGCTAAGTTAAGTAATTGTTATAATTTAGAGATTTGCTTATGACCATTGCCGTCTGTGACCGAAAGGAGATTCCAGTTACAGTGCTGATCGTAAATTGCGCGCAAAATGACAGTTTCAATAAGCATCGACCACTGAACAGGAACGGCGCCGCTGGCCGTCACGATATATTCGATATCATCACATTTAGTCCACTACTGACATTCCGCGATAACGGTTGCAAAGCTGTTGAAGCATCTGACTGCTAAATCTGCGAAAAATGTTAAATTCGGCTCGAACACACACATTACGTAGAACATTTTGAACGCTCTTTGTATTTTTTATAATAATTGTAATCATGTGACATATGATATTACGTTTATTTATTTTAGTTGTAGTTTCTCATTTGTGTTACAACTTCATATAGCCACATGACTAGTGCGAATCATATGTACAAGTTACAGACACTATCACCGTGTTATTACAAGTATTTATCTATTGGTTGTGTACATATTTACATAGTTCTGGTTTTATCAGACGCAAGTAAGGTGAAATAGTACGCTTTCGCAGTGTTTTTGAATTGACTAAGTAATATAAGTGTCTTAATATCACTAGGCAACTTGTTCTACAAAGTAGCTCCTTAAATTAAAGAGTGCAAGCCTCGATTGTGTACTTGTAGCCGACGAGACAATAAGCAAGTGAGATGCCGAGCTTCGGGTGTTTTGGATTTTTGCAGATTGGATAAGATCAACTAGATTGAGAGGATAACCAAGGAGAATACGTTTTTTACAATTATGGTAAATTTAAATCGGTATAGTAACGGGAGCACTGATAATTCTATATATTGTTCTATCATTATTGAGACGCGCTGTAGGAGACTTAAGACGAAGCGAAGCTGCCTTTTCTGAGGCAGATGAAGCGAAGCTGCCCTTTCTGAGGCAGATGAAGCGGAGTTATATGACACGCATGAGAAAGACCGTACAACTCCAGGCCATATGTTAGGTGGCTCTGTACATACACGTGGTACATTGTCGTGAGGCCTTGGCGGGGAAGGATTTTGCGAGTGCGGTATATGGCGGCTACGCCACTGCCAATTTTTTCTGACATGTTTCGCATGCGCCTGGAACATCAGATGTTCATTAAGAGCGATATACAGAAATTTCGTCTTAGCTAGTATAGCAAGCGTGCGACCGCATGCAAAAACTTCAAGATTGATTTTCGTTTGGCCTTGAATCTAGTGGTCTCCAGCATCTTTGCTGAAGACCGCCTCGAAGTAACCGTTAAGGCGAGGACACCTTGCAACTGAGTCGAAACGTAGAGCCCTCAAGGGGACCCTCTCAGTTGCCTGGCATTCTCCTTGCTCATCGGAGACCTAGCTTGCCATGTGCGGAAGGAGTTTAGAAACGCCGTCGTCGTCATGTATGCGGATGACATAGTAGTGGCCCACTGGGATTGCGGTGCCATTCGTCGAATTGTCGGCGACGTAGAAAGTTAACTTCACCGTAAGGGCCTTCAAATAAATTCGCGGAAGGCGAAAGCCATAATGTTTCCCTGTGGTGATCGATTGGCTTCCGCTGACGTAATACCCTGTTGTGGCCAACCGCTGGAGTTTGTCAGCTCCTCCCGTATTTGGAGCTGAGACTACACTATACGGGAACGACCTGTACCCAGCATATCGGCGACAGGTGTCGGGCGGCTATTGCCTGTATTCACACAGAGGTGAATTGCCGGTTCTGCTCGCAGATATGCGCTAAATACCATCAGCGAGCTGCCAGACGCATCGGCGGTCTTTGCACTTTTTCGCCTGGTGGGACGGTCGCTGACGTGTTCAAATTGTATATAGTGAATTGTATTGTAATAATGTAACATCTTTAATGCAATGTTATTGCGGAATGAACAATATATATGTATGTAAATAATAGTGGGCCACTGATGTTCCCTTGAATAACTCCAATTGATATATTTTCTATATGAAAAAAAATTGGCTAATTTAGACAACTTGGTGTCTTTCGGAGATGAATGAGCGCACCCACCTTACAAATTTTTATTCGCCCGATAAGTAGAGAGTTTTTTAAAATAATGTTTAAATCCACTGTAACAAATCGTCTTTCTAAGGTCAACAAATACCGCTACTACAGTCTTCTTTAATTGGATCTGTTTTTGTTTTTCTTCGAACAAGATCTATCACAGGCACAGCCGTGTACATCTTGGGTCGAAAGCCATGCCTACCATTTGGACGTTCTGTCCTTCGATAAAATCTCTAATCTAAAGATAATGCATTTTTCAAGGACCTTCGATATTGGCGCGGGGATGCTGACAGGTCTGTAGTTGTCACGGCAAGTGTCCTGTTCTGATGGAGATGTTGATGCTCATGAGGCGATGCGGGTGCATCCGCAGCCCTACGGAAAATCTCTGATGGAATCTGTTAGGAGGCAATGGAGCGTATTTTGATATTTTTGAGAATGTAGTGAATTCTGTGAACGCTGACTGCCTGCAAGGAAGATTGTTTACCAGGCGTCGGAAAGTTATCCGAAATGGGGTACCTTGATAGCCACTCGCTTTCACAAGTCACACGTGTCGTGTAGTAAAGGTTAAAGACGTTAGCTAGCGAAGTCTCATTGGTAACGAGTTCCCCGTTTACAAGTAGTTTGGCGCATTTTTGTCATATCGACATCTCCAAGTACAGGTCGGATTGTCTCCCAAGGACCCCGCCGGTTATTAAATCTATCTGTGCCAATCTTGCAGTACGCCTTCATTTTACATTTGCGTGAGAGCCCTGTTACCCTGTTCCTCAGCAAACAGTAGGTGTGTATTTGTTGCGTTTGTTTGTCGTGTGTGGGGTTCTGCTCAGCTCTGTGTATTGCGTACCGCCTGTTCCTTCTCTTTAATAAGGGCATATAGTTCCGCTGTCACCCAGTTTTTTTCGAACTGCGTTCCTCGACCTAGTATCCTTAATCCTAGTACTATTACGCTTCTCCGCCGACATAAATTTCCCCTAGATAATTCAAATGCCTCGTTGACGTCATGTAGCTCGTATAGGTTGTCCCACATAGACGACACTTCGGCGATTATTGATCAAACTGAAGTTTGAATTTTTGGACAGTCGTGGCTGCCGACGGCTTAAATTTTAGACTAATAAATGTGGTGAAGTGGTCAGAGAAAATGGTCGTAAGAACGCCGGAGGCAATGGTGTACCTGGGTAGAACATTGCAGTAAAATATGATTTATGCATGTTTCGGTGATACGTTAGCCATGCGCAGTGTCCGCACAAGCGACCCTAGCAGCTAGCTAGCAGCAGACAAATCATATCTCGAAAGTTTACGAGTGTAGTAAGTCATTTAGGTCAGTTACATGTCACCCACTCCTATATAACAAGTCAGTGTTCGCATCACCAAAGCAGATTGTGTTTAGCCTGTCCATTTTTTGGAAGTATATATTTTAATGCATACAAGAAATCCTTCCCGTGCTCTGACCCCTGCAACCGTGCTCTGACTGTCGGCAAACACCTCAACAAAAATATTTTCGCATCGAGAGTCTGCCGGAAGGAGTAGTTTGAGATTGTTTCGCTCGTGCACTACGAAATCATCTCTGATAAACAGTGCCACACCTCAACCGGCTCATCACGGCAATAAAAAAATTTGTTATAATTATTAATCTGGAAAGCGGCTGTTTACTGTTGCGGGATACGGGTATCCGACATAGCGATAAAGGACGGGGGCAAAGAAGCAAATGTAGTATCGTTTCAATGTCGTGAATATGAGACTTAGCACCATTAATATTGCAGTGCATTCCGTAATAAAGGTCAGGTTCTATCCTAAGCTCTGTTGGACATTGTTTTTTCTAACTAACTGTCATATAATAATAATATTATGACGAGCATTTGCGGCGGACAAGAGCACCGAGATCGGTTGTCGGTTTGTCACATCCCAGTCGAGCCGATGCCGACTCCGCTAGCGCCTTTGCGTCAGCCGACATCTCCTTAACTGCAATTAACGGTCGAGCGAACCTCTTGCACGTCGAGCCGGGTGGCGTGGTGCATTCGCCTGCGTCTCACGACCGGAAGAGACATATAGGTGCGCAGGTTCGAGTCCCCACCGTTGCACATTTGTATTGATGGGAATCCGTTTATAAAGCAATGCGAAAAGCAGTCCCGTGGACGTTAAATCTTGGCTGAGGATCAGCTCGAAAAAGTTTAAGGACCTATTGCAACAGCGGCTACAGCTTTTCTCCACTAAATGCATATGATATTCCATAGAGATGTCTGTAGTATTCATTTGTTGTTTTAGGTCATGGACTTCTGCTTCAAGTCGCTTAACTTAGCCGGTTGAGAAGCAAGCACTCTCGTTTATTTTTTTTTCATATTGAGCTGGTTGCTGGTAGAAAAATATAGCTTTGACACGCTAATAATTCCACAGTGGGAGAGCAAAATCTCACGTGTGCATTCGTCGTCGCAATCTCGGCTGCACATAAACCCTTCATTATCTTAGAGACAGTAAGGATGAAGACTCAGCATGCAAGGCCAAACATTGTGCAGAAATCGAACAAGTCAGCTTGATATTCATGGGCAGGAAGTTTCAGCAGAAGTTTGCCCAGGGCTGAATTCATTGATAGACCAGGTCGTTGTTGAGTACTTCTACTACACCTTTTTGTACCTTGCGCAGCACAAGAGACTCTCGAAGCTTTTATCCATAACATCAATAATTCTGTCGACTCCACTTGACTAACATCTCCGATATTTGTAGATTATACGTCTCCCAATCACAGTCAAAATTAGCTGTAGAACGTATGAAAGACCCTGGGGGCCGAAAGGAGGATACCGACACAGTTATAGGTGCAGGCGGGAAGGGTAGACAGACGGAACGGGTAGAGAACTTAAAATGGTATTATGAAATGGGCCTGTCATGGGCATGTGGAGGTCGGGAAAGACCCAGTGGATGTGTATCTATTTTTACTAGACCAGAACCAAGTGTAGTTAAGGTGGAGTTCGTTTGTACGAAATATCATTGCTATTTCATCACCAATAGTGGAAGTCGTCGCCGCTCATGGGGTGAAATCGGCAAAATAATGATTAAGCGTGTCGTGTTAGGGGTAAAGGCGGTATCAAGAAACAACTCGGTTGATATTGGCAGGGATTTTAGGTAAAAAGTGGAAAATAATAGTGTGCGCGAAATTGAATTTTTAATAGATATATATTGGAAATTGGTTGTTGGACAGTTAGCAGGGACGATGCATCAACGTAGTGGAATCATCAGTAATATCCTTGTTTGCCACGGCTGTATACAGGATGTAAATTTTCTGGGTGAAGAGTCACCTTTTATGGAAGGGGCGGTGATTAAAAAACATATACAGATGGGGATAACGATATTTCATCAGACAGCGAAGGTCGCCAAGCAAGAGTCACCACTGGGCTAATTTTAGATACTGAAGTCGAGCCCGGTGGTGTGGTGCATTCGCGTGCGCCTCGCGACCGGAGGAGACACATAGGTGCGCGGGTTTGATCCCTCCTTTGCACATATGTACTTATGGGGTCCGTCTTACGAAGCATTGCAAAAGAAAACCCGTAGATGCTAAATGTTGGCGTAGAGTCAGCCTGAAAAATTTACTCAAGTCTTCTTGGAGGGTTCCAACAGGCCTCACATCGCCGTGAGTTTACAACCGTGAGTTTGCAAATTGCTCACTAGTGCAGTGGTGGCTAGAAACGGAAGCAAAGGAAGGCCTTAGTTTAATGAACGATACAGAACTGCGCAAACTGCAAACCGATTTTCGAGGTAGTTGTTATAGCTTTTCTGTTTATGCGTTTATTGACAACACTCGTCAAGATAATAGCTAAAGGAAATATAATGAAAATAACGCAAACTACTATTTAAAAAGGTAATTCCAGTAAGTGGTTCAGGCAG
>QVRM01001746.1:0-58713 GCA_003439945.1 Dermanyssus gallinae | reverse complement strand
TATATATATATATGTGCATGGAACCTGGTACAAATTCGGAAGAAATGCATAGCTAGACGGTGGCGAAAGTTTTCTACCGTCGTGTCCGTCCCCCGGCCCACGCGGGGGTACCGACCGACCAGCCGAACCGAACCAACAAAGCGAGAAAGGTATTTCTATCCTGCCCACTTGCATCCTGTAGGCGGCTTAAGTCCAAGAAAAGCCGGGAAGAAGCGACGACTGAGGTAGGCTAAAGGAGGGCTTAGGCTCTAGAAATAGATGATCAGCCGGAGTGGCTCTATAGCCAACAATCCAGACTTCCTCCCTTCCCACCGGTTCCCACCGGTCCCCACGTCGACTTCAAGCCGAGCCCCGACGATCGGTGATGGTCGGCGGTGGCTGGGCTGATGGGTAGGTGATGCCAGCCTTTGCGGGAAATGATGTAGTCCCTTTTGTGTGAGAGTACGGCCGCTGGCTCTGCCCGACGGAAACGGCTGAACTGTAGCGAATGGCGCTCAGTCAAAAACCCGGGCTGCTTTCCCCTGCGCCGTACCGACGGCCAAAGAACTACTCGGGCCGGCAAGCTAACCACCGCCATCAGGCCCGCATTAATCATTATAATAGGACGGAGGGGGTAATTTAGAATGATGGAGTTCCTGTAAGGCGTCTGCTTGTCGGCGGCATCTGCGTTTTCCTTTTCCTCGTACCCCCTGCTCTCACGTTTTGTTCGCGCTTCGCGATGCACGATGGTATGTGCGAAACGCGTGAAGAACATGTGTTCGCGTGCATACAAATGTTGCGTGCAAATGTATCTGTAGCTGTGTGTGCGTACGTATGTCGTACAGTAGTATGGACGTTACTGTGTGCATTAACGTCGTAACTGCTATGAAACGGACGGAAAAAAATTGTACGTATCCTCGTCAAACTCGGTGGTGAAAAGCCGAAGGCTAAGCATAGTAGAAAGAAGGAACAGGAAAAGATGAGCCGAACCGCTTGCTATAATAAAATACTGAGAGCCTTAGGGAGAGAAAGGAAGAGGGCATGATAGGAGGAGAAATAAAGCAGGAACAGCTAGGTTTCAGCATAACGAGGTGACGTGTCGCTTTAGACTGGTGACATCTAACCGAAAACTTTTCCTAGCTTCGCCACTTTGACAGGGACACCTCCCATATAGTATAGCAGCCCAGTTGAATGTTGTATACGCATCGTTCTTTCACGTTTCGTCATGTTCGTTGTCTAAGAAAAGAGCTCGGCAAAGGGCTGTTTAAATATACCTCTACCCTTCGCTCAAACTCACCTCTCCTCAGCCCTCGTTCCATTCCCTCGGGAACTTCCTTCCCGCTCATCCAACAAGCAGCGTATTAGGCTGTCACAAGGAAAGTAGACTAGGTAGGGATAAAAATGTTGATGGATACATTTATGATCGCTTCATACTGCACGAGAACATGTTGCTAAGTCGACGCGTGTGACACAGATTTACTCACTGAGCAAGCTACTGAAGTCACACGCAAATACTGTCACAGAAACTAAATTTGTCTTCCTTGGGAGACTGACACGACCTAATGCTGACGTTTAAGATACGCATCCATGATTGCTGTTGTAACTTTGAGCTTTGTAACTTTGGCAACTGTTGAGCCGCTTTAGTTGTCAGAAGGTAAGCCCGTTTGCCCTCAATAACTGTTTGCCTTATATATATATATATATATATATATATATATATATATATATATATTATATATATATATATATATATATAGGTAAGCCGAAATGTGATCATCACATCTATTTCACTCATATTGAGTATGTGTACAACATTGGCACTTATACCGTTGTCAGCTGTTCTCGGCATGTTATTCGCGAGAGGCAATGCAGTGATCTCTTCGCAAGGTCCAAGCAGGCATATTCATGATACTTCGAACACGCCTGAGAGCACAGTGTCGAGAGACGCACTTCGTGTACTCCTCGTGGAAGATCGTATTCGAACAGACCATTCGAACCAATCATAGCTATGAACTATGTTTTTTGGTAAAGACGTGGCTTGTTCAGCTTCTCATTTTCCCATTCCGAAATGAAGCTTTCGAACGGTAAGCCTAAATGTAAAAGCACACTAAAAATATATTGGAATCATATTCTCACACGGAATATCGCAAAAGAACAGAACTAATATTATTTGATAACACCATGGGTCAACTGCGTTTTCAATGGTATCTTGGGTCAACTGCGTACCATTGTGCCAACTACGCTAGGCCATAGGCAGTGCTTCTCTTTCAGTATCGCTTAGTTTGCCTAGCAGCGGTACATTATTAGTTTGTATATAATTCACGGTATACTTTATATCATTGTTTATAGCATCTGGAATAAACAAGAAACAAATATTTTGTGATATATGGACAACTCCTAACGGACTTAGGATAATTATGTGTAATGCCATTCGATTTAACGTTTCAACAACGTCTGCAACATAATTACAGGAGCACAATATGTGCGTCCCGTTGCCGTTGTTAGCTGCATATTGAATGCCATACATCATGGGCAAAATATTACACAGTGAAAAGGCTAAGCTTAGTAGAGAGCTTAGTAGTGAACGCATGCGCATTTGAAGCAATACACTACCACGGGACTGCTTTTAGCATTGCTTCATAGACGCACCTCCATAACAACAGATGTGCAACGGTGGGGCTCGAACCCGCGCACCTATGTGTCTCCTTCGGTCGCGAGGCGCAAACGAATACACCATGCCACCGGGCTCGACTTTGAAGCAATGCTAAATTGTCTGTACCGTCCTATAGCCAATACGGTAGTTCGTAGTCACAGTGATAATAAATAGTAAACATTTGAATCGCGTTTTCGCGTAGTATGTGCTTGCTTGGACGAACAAGTGTTCATGAATAGAAAATGATTCTCTGTGAAAGTAGCCTTCGCTGGAGTATTAGGTAAACGTTTTATGAACAAGAGAACCCGTTTATCTGGAAATTGTTTTAATATGCTCACTGCAACAACCTGTATCCTGCTATACCGCAGCTACCTATATCTACTAAATTACACCTCTTTTAAGCTGTCTCCTACCCTGCCAGTTCATTCCTACATTGTCTCCGCCCAGTCTAAACGACCGGGGCCATCGGAGCCCCCAGTTCATAAAAAAGTGGGTAAAACCACTATTTTTGTGAACTCGGTATGTGACAGCGTCTTAATCAACGCACAGTATACCGCCTATGTTTTGTATGCTAACTGGTGCCTGATCGCCCCATGTGCGGATTTTAATTAGCCATCCTTGCTGAGTCTGCTGGCGTTAGCTGGACGTTGTAAACCTCGAGGCTCAATTATTCTCTTAGTAGCTTTTTTAGTAGGCTGGCTTCTGTCGTCCCCTAGCGACAAATATAGTGGCTCTCAAAATAAGCATCTACATTCTTGCTTACCTATCCCAGCCGCATGTGTTGCTGCTGTGTAGGTCGGCTTCCTTTGCACGTGTCCCAAGGTGACAGAGTGTCCCAAGATGTACCGCAGAATGAGCAGTAAAACTCGAACAGTAAACTCAGGTTGGTGAGGTGAGCTTTAAATTGGCCGTGCTTTGTGAGCAATTGGGTTGCAACAGAAATCTATCTCTCCCTTAGTGTGTCCCTACATGCACTTAGGTTAAACATAGACTCTCTAACTTTTGTTGTAGGCCACCTTTAGGAACTGAGTCCTACTGCAGCTGCCCTCATCGTTTTAAGCTTTTCAGCTTCGGCAGTGCTTGACAGGCCGTTTATTCTCTGGCTCATATTGTTAGCTAGTGGATCCCGTGGTGTTTTTCAAGCCAATTCCAGGGCGAAATTTATACTGACCCTTATGTCGGCTTGCATTGTTCCCAAAACCGTCGTCTGCTAGGTTTACCGTATTATCATCGTATCTCTTGCAGTCTTTGGGGCATATTCGAAAAACTCCAAATTAGGTAAGCATAAAGCGTTACAGATGCAGCAACTGATCAGACCAGCTATCTCATATCTCATTTGTGCCTTTGGAGCTTTGGCATTTAGGAGTATATTTTCCAAGTAGTATTACTTTAAGGTACTTTCTGCCCGTTTAGCCTTAGTGTCACTTCCCCAAGGTGGGCGCGGATTCCTAAGTCGCTGTCTGTACTTCGCTCCTAGCCCAGAATTTTTTGCTCGAAGATGTCTATAATCGTTTACAAATACAGGCTGTTAAAAACCTGGTGGCTGGGTCAAATTCCGGCTTCTCGTGCCATGCACTAATTTCGCTACCTTTCCTAAAATCATATTGCTCTACTACATCTTAATATGACCTGTCTTATTAATGTTGTCATAACTCGTCTTCTCTACAACGATTCTGAAACGAGCTTAAATGAAATGCTGAGTGCCTCAAGAGCCGTTTCGAACGGTGTTACGTCCATCTTGTTACGAGCTAAAAATAGTTAACGCAAAACGTTAATCCTTTCATCATGACTAAGCTTTAATGAAGTGATTATTCTTAAGTTTCCCCTTTGCAAGCTTGAATGGTTTATGCCACGTTTTGTCTTTAGGTTTCTCTACGAACGTGTTTTAATTATTTCACTTGCATCATATCATCTCTCTCTTAAGAATCAATGTCTTATGTGCTCAACAGCTATCTTTATAATATATTGCTGCCTTCTTCTAAAGCCAAAGTGTCTTGGGGCCTTTCTAGCTCTGAGGCCCTTTCTCTTGATTCAGTTGATGTCACTTTTGTCCGGACTGATATTTTGTGTAGGTAGATAGTAGCTTTGCTTCGATTACAACTTGTTTAAATAACCTTCAGAAGTCTAGATTGTATCAGCAAGCGCCCTTCGGCGTTGCTGTTGTTCGTATACATAAGATGTATTAGCTTCTATCTTAGGCTTTCTTTAATATTCGAACAAGGGAACAAAACTAAACTTTGTCGGCCCGAAAACTGTATTTTCCTGAGATGCAATAGACCTAGGGGTCAACGATATGTTACGCCGAAAACCGTCGCCCTCACGTAACTTAATAACGGACTGTATCCTGGCAAAAGGCCAACTGGGCACACGCAAATTCCTATTGCTACAGCCTATTTGACGTTCAGTAAGCACTCCATGTGATATATGAAAATGATGCCGTTTGTTGTTACACACCCTATGTTAGGTCCAATTGAATACTACATAAAAATCGTTAAACAATACACTTCTTTGTGTAACAATAAAGGCACCTTTCATGCTATGGTGTGTTACCAAGTAAATCATAAAACGTTGTTGAGACTTAACAATGGGCTTCTTAAATCTCCGCTTTTCCAATAGTCAATTCCTATAGCCACTCCCCGGGTGCGACGAGGCAACGAAAGCCATTCCCTTAATTTCCCTAGATAATACTAAATAATTATTTTCCCCAAGAAGTTAATTTGTTTAGCGGCCCACCCGCTAGCTAGTACGTGTCATGCATGCTACAGTCGTGCTCTGAGGTTCACTTGCCAAAAAAAAGGCGACAGGAAAAGTTTCCTGTCTGCCTCGCTGCCCCAAGAAGGGCGCATGGGCACAATTTGACCCGATTCCGATCCACCAATAGGCACAGATGTTACTTCTGACGCCAATTGATATAGACTGGCCGGCGACTCAGCAGCGAACCCCAGTGGTTGAGGACATATAGTTACCGTTTGGTCACAAGGCCACCTAGTGGGACCAATAAAGTCAACCCCGTATGCTCGGCCGGAGCCAACGAAAGGCCAATAACACTCAACTGAGGCATACATTCACACATACACACACACTAGTCGGACTCCATGCGGTCAATCCGTGCCGTGGCGCCTTCTACTCTCCACCTCAGCGACCAGAGAAAACCATAACCTTTAAGCATTGATAGGCTATTAACGGCGGCCTGCGGCTAAAGGTCTGGCTTTCTAAAGCTGAGGCAGAAATAGGCCCTCCTTTGAAACTCGGATTTTACTATTTTGCCTTTATACGGCGTTAATGCGGTGGTAATAAACAGGGGTTATATATATATATATATATATATATATATATATATATATATACAGTATTGAAAAAAGCTAAAAAACAAAAAGTAAATGGCATAACGTGCTTCTGAGATGAATCGCACAAGATAGAGAATAAGATCAAATACATGTCTAGCACACGCAATATAAATGTGCTGTGTATGTCATACAACATAAGAAATTTCCAGCTATTTCCAGCGGCCGTGGCGGCTTGCGAGGCTAACGCAAGCGTGAACAACAGACCGACTATCGCAACTTTGATCCCCAGCCTTGCTGGTTGGTTCTGTTTGACACGATTGTACATACCGTGTGCTGCTGCTACATTTCTTTGCTGAAAACAAAACCCAACTAAAAGGTATGTACAATTATTAGTCTATCTCATTTACCTAAAGTATGTAGAACTGGTGTTGACAAGCATTTTCTCCTTGAAGGCAACAATAGTAGGGTACAGATCGACAATCTTTATGACTAACGCCGACGCTGTTGCAGGTATTTGTGTTCTACATCAAAGCCTGCCGCGCGCCGATGTCCTATTGACGGGGTATTTTTACTAAGTTGCTAACAAAAAAATTAAATCAAGTATATTTAATAGTGGCGACGTAGTCTGGTGAGGGGGCTACTGCGCTAGTCATAGCTGCTATCTATTGGGGTGCTGCTGGTTCGATTTCTGTTGTTGATCGAATTATCTTTGAGCAACTTGCATATCGAAAGTAGACGATAAAGTCCTCGTCAGTGACCGTGCTGCACAGGACAGACTATGAAACCCTAGATATCTCAACATGTTCGTCCTTTTAGTGGCAAGCTCTTTTGTAAATTTGTAAATTGGAAATTAAAGTTACTTAGGTGAAACAAAGAAATAATGCGTTGCTACTGCATTTTGCATTCTTTTGCGACCACGCTGACGACGCCAAAGTTCCTAATTGTAGATATATTCACCATAGTTTTTCGAAGTCTTAATTTTATGATTTACATCACATTTCGTCCGTAGATCTAAGCAGTAAGCACGCTGGTCACTTTGCTCGCCAAAGCAGATTACCCTGCAGTGTGCAGAAGTTTGAGAAAGAAAGAGCTTTTTCTTTGGCCAGCGATAGCGGCGCCAAAGTCATTTTTGTTTAGTTAGTAAGCGATAGAGGTTGCTTGGTTACGTCGGTTAGCCCTGCAGATAGTACCGACCACTGCTGCTACCGCCATCATTACTGCTGCAACGAACATCCCGACCACCGGAAACCAGGAACTGGAGTGAGATAGAGAGAGAGCGCAAACGATAGATAGACCAAAAGACTCATACTGGGGCGCTAATAGTCTGCGGGAAGGGAACCGTGGTGTGGGTGTATTGTGGAGGTAAAGAGTTCGATAATCGTTAGCGATTGGCCGGCTGTGGCGGTCACCTCTCTCAACAATCAACGACACGTGTGCTCGTTAGAGTACGGAGCAAACGGAGGCAGGGAAACAGAGAGAGCGAAAGAGAGCGAGAGAGAGAGAAAGAGAGGCAAAGAAGAATTAAGAAAAGGTGAGTTGCCTCCCAGAACAGATTAGTGTGCCACCTCACCTGACCAGATGAAGTTTGACCAGAGTCCGTTGTGCCAGTCCCCGGCCTCCCTTTACTGTCTGCTGTAGATAAGGAAGACGTCGCTTAAATCGTGTGGCGGAAGTATGCTTACCAGTACGGGCCGCTGCTGATCAGCGCCACAATAGGGCCCAGGTGGGCCCGCGATCACACACCAGCACAGTGTACATACCTCTCCCGACACAAGGCACGACATCCGAGATCGCACGGACCACACCCTTTACATACACTTTTACAAGGATTGCCCTTTATAGAGGGAGAGAACAGAACGGATGCGGCGGCAATGCTTTGCTCGCATCGTCATAATGTATTGATTTCCGATCGGGTTATCGCTATAACAAAGACAAGCTCATTACACCGCAAGTATGCGTTAGTACTGTGCGGCTTGCCGTACGAAGCAGGGGGGCAGAGGGTCAGTAGCCCAGATCATAACGAACGTAACTCGGCCATGACAAGGAAAACCACGACAGCGCTCGATGCGCTGCTTATGTCGCTTACTTGCAGATATGGAAGAAATGAAAGGACTAGATTGTAGAAGGAACTCCTACAACTTATAAAAGCGAGGTTGCTTAGACAGGTCAAATCGACATTTGATATTGATAGCTAGCGCTAGATACCTGATTGTTTTGTTCTATCGTGCACGATTCATATGATGTCGACAGGAATTATTCAAATGAGCACAGTCGAAAAACAGGAACCGTAACACCGTAGCACCTGACATTAAACAACGGGAGACAGTGATACAATCATTTGAATAGTATAATTTAAGTAGCGAATGCATAGCATTCAAGATTAGGCGAGTAAAAGTCTAGTTCGTGGAAAAGTATTTATTTCGAGTACGGAGAGTGTCCAACATAGTCGAATATTTTTCGTTGTAGGCTGAATTCCTCATTTTCTATCCGGCCAGTTACCCGCCTTTACAAAAGTGCATAGATTTTGTTTTACTAGAGTTAATCTGCAGGGAGTTTCGAACCACAAATGCAAGTCAAGTGTTACGTGGCTGCTGCAAGTGGAATCGACTTCATAAGTAGGCGACTCGATCATCAGCGTACATGAGAGTACACACTTTGTGAGCCGGGCGGTTTTGATTTTGCCGGCAGATTGCTTACAAGCACTGAGAAAAACAGCGGGCTGAGATTGTCGCTCTGAGCTATACCTGTATTCTACAATTATCTGCATAATGAAGTATGTTCGGAGGTGCCGTTGTCTATAATTGGTTTTCCTATTTGCAATTCACAAAAGTCGATACTTCTTTATATAGTTTATGCGTTTCTGCTATAGGATGTTGGAACATACGGGTCTTTTTTTCCTATAGTACTAATAAGTAGAAGACAGTCTTAGAGAGTCGGCGTATTGAGCAGTTCGTCGTAAAAAATGTGAAACAGGGCGTAAAACAAAATGCTTGCTGGAGATGCTCATTGTGACGCCGTCCGGCCCGCAGCCTTCCGCAAGAGTGCATGGGCAGCGCGTCGGCTACTTTAAATTGGTGTAGCGGTTACTATAACGCTAATTGGGCATGGCTTAGGGCCACGCTTGTTTCAGACAGACAATCTCATGAGAACACATGTAGAAGCTGTGCTGCAGAACTGTAAATATATGCTGAGAGTAACCGTGCATCTCACGAGATGGAATGGGACATGCCGCCAAGCCTCTGTTAGTGCTTAGCCATCTGTATGTCTAATATGACCGCTTCACTGAGAGGTTCGTTTCCTTTGTACTTTCCTTGTACTTCATTCTAGCATCTTTAACAGCATTCTCATATCCCCCGACTGATACTCGCATAAAGATACGCCATCTCGGAATGGTCCTTGGCTAAGATTTACATACGCCTGACTTATAAAAGTACTGAATTATCGTTTTGCGTAGTATTACGGAATATTACTTAATTTTGCCTAGAACAAATCTCCTCGTGAGCGTCTCGAGTATGTTTGTTTCATAGTTATCAACATCGAGAGTGACGGGAGACCGGGAAGATTTCGTGCGAAACTCTAAGCCAGGTCAAGCTTGACACCTGGTTGTTGCCTTGTCTCTGGGGCGAACGTAAGGTCTACAATAAGAGATCGGCATAGCGTAACTGGATCAAATAGACTCTGTTGGGCTAGACTATGCTGCTACTATAACAAGCAATCCTAATTGCAAAAAATACATAAATATCATGTAGTGTCTTGAAAACATAGAAAACCAGCAAAACGTTTTGCTTTACAGTAAGCCGACTCGCGGCTTGGCAGACCCCATAGCAGTATTTCCACTATAAATGAGTACACTATTTTTAGTGCCCAAGATGAAGTGGCACATAATTTGTGCCGATAAGAGTTATAATCGTTTTTCCGTTTTTTTCCTCTGAGCTATGGAGGTAAGTAAATGGTAGAAGAAGGGTAGAAATACGTTATTTTTCTTGAATATTCTGGCAAGAAGGACTTGTTTGACGAGCTGTATGTAAAAAGAATAGTTAATCGATATCTAAATGAAATCGGGAACGCTGCCAGTCTCTTCATTTTCGTTTCCACAAACGCTCGGCCTCTCTATGAAATCGATTGTAATGGATGATGACGACAATGAAGCTCCTTTGAACTTCGACCCGAGCCGCAATTTGTGCTGCCCGACCACTGTGGTCAGGAGGTTCTGCTTGGACGGGCCAGGACAGGAAAAAGCTGGATGAGAAAAGCTGCGCTAAGCTGAGACTTTGCAACCGCTACTACGGGTGTCCTGGTACAAGCTACCACTTCATTAGCGGACTAAAAGCACAACCATGTAGGGTTACGAGCATCGTTTAAATCACGCTGATGGTAAAAAGCAAACTGAGAGAAATTACTAATGGAATAAATCTGCTAGAAAGAGAGAGAGAGAGCGCGCGCGCGCGAGAGAGAGAAAGAGTATGTGATGTAAAAGTCCTTTTGTGAAATGTTCACAAAAAAAACGCGCTATCCTAAGTCAACTCTATTCTGGAGCGGCTCCACGATAACACCGAAACTAAAACATTAGCGCTTACTTTCTGAACCAACGCACGAACAAAAACCGAACTAATCAGCCATCCGAGCAAGACAGAGTCGGCAGCGTCGACGTAACTGCAATCTTGGCAGACCCAATGGGCAACGCGTCGAACCAAGACAAGTCTTCTTATTATGAGAAAATATGACTGATGAAAAACTAGACACTTTTGGGGGACCTTATAAGCAAAGCCTTAAACCGTTTATGCTTAGCAATAGAGCAACGTGCAAAGAAGTTGTCTCCTTAGGGACCAATTTTTCAAGACGCCATTTTCCTAGTGTGGGCGCTATATATGCGCTATACGCGCACAATATCGTTTCCCGTAATACAAGTTTGTAGATTTTAAACGTTTATCTTGATACTAGAAAGGCACAAAAAAGGGTGGTGTAATTCGTATTTAGGCTGCAACAACCAAAACCTGAAATTTTGAGCGGGTAATCTCTTTTAAAAAGTTTATGGACGGTTTATCAGTGGGATATTAACGGATAGTTTGAGTTCCGTTCCTCCCAGATCGTTAGCGCCCTCTTTGTCTTATGAGCGGTCACCGCTGTCCTCAGTGAGACAGAGTCGTCGAATAAACTCGTGATTGCAGGTCACGTTGCATTCCAAAGCCACGTGCTCTACCGTTTTTGGTCGCATGGCATACTTCACACAGTGGGAAAGGGTTTTCGCGTCTATGAGCCTTCCCCAGAGTCTAGTAGACATACTGAAGAAATGCCATGCAATTCCGAGTCTGAGGGGCGTGGGCTACGTAGGTTTGGTGGTTTAGGAGTCCTACTTTAAGCTCTGTTAGCTTGCAATAGCAGCTTGCACATTCGGCCTTTCCAAAGGCTCTGTTATAAACGTCTGGTTGGTAGCATTTTTGTCCGAGTCACGGCCTGCAACTTCCGCTATAGTCGGTGTAAACGCGCCCCTTTTTATTCGCGCGGTCAACTGCCGTTCTCTACGCTATGTACGCTATTGCAAGCGTTCTTTTTTATGTGTTTCTTAAATGAAAATCTAGCTCGTCCATACCATCTTACCCTGTATTTAAACCGTTTTTTTTCAAATGGTACAAACTGAAGATGACAAGAATCTCCCCCGCATTGTACAGACGACCTGCCAGACAATATTTCCGGGAAATTGCGCCTGCCACACGACAAGTCTGTCTGTAAGTACTGACAAGCTGCGAGATTAATGTACAACTAAAATGTTTGTCATATTCGGCCGCTCAAAATTGAGCTAGCTTTGCATGCAACGCAGTGTGAACTATCAATGTGAAATATCAACTATCACGATATATATATATATATATATATATATATACATACATACATATCAAGAAGGGGAAGTACAGAATGTCGAGCTTATGAGTTATTGAAGGAGTCAATCAAACATTTTACGAAATAATTTACAGCCTTGGAGCAGAGATTTAGACCTGTCGGAGGCCCTAGCTTTAGGATGAAACGTTAGAAAGAAGCAGGTCGATACTCAAAAAAAGGACGCATAGAGACTATCATCATGTACCATGGCAAGAAACCTCTGTACGGGCATGCTAGCGAGCTCTTCGTGCAATTTACGGTCAACAAAAATTGATCTTGTGAGAACGTCATTCGTGAACTTGTACAACATTTTAATAGGACATGTTTAATTAGTGACGTAGCAAGTCATGGAAGACCCACGCGGAACAGAAGAAGCGTTCTTACGGCTGAAAATGTGGCCGCTGTGGCCAACAATGTGGAACAATATCCGGAAACATCGGTTTGGAGTCGTGCCCGACAGCAGAGGTTTTTGTGCACCTTGATCTGGCGAATTTTAAGGTCGGTTCTAGCGATGTATCCATGAAAGATTCAGCTGGCGCACGACATGTATCTTAAAAATTATCTAAAACAGCTGAATTTCTCCAATTGGGCTCATTCATGGATGAGGCAGCGCAATGCCCGTTTTATGAAGAAAACGATATTTTGCGGCGAAGCCTATTTCTATCTAAATGGGAATGTTTAAAAACAAGGCTATCGTGTCTGGACAACCGAAAAACCTTACGCTATTTACGAGAGGCGGTTGCAGGTGCCATATGTGATACTCTAGTGCGGTCTCGGTGCAAAGCGATCATTGGACTCTATTTTGTCAGTTTACGGCGAATGGCGAGCGTTATCACGGCATGATCATCAATTGTCTTTGACCGTTTTTAGACGGAATCTCGATGCGAGTGAACTCTAGTTCCCATAAGATGATGACCGGAGTCACACAGCCGGCAAGACAACTGGACTTTGATGAAGTGTCCCGAACGGATAGTCTCGCGCAACGGGGGCATTAAATGGCCTTCAAGGTTCTAGCGATCTAAGGCCGACTGTTAGACTTTTATTGCGCGAAGGATGCTGACCGCGCGCGCCACGGAGGCACGCAGGTGCAATCGGGTGGTCGAGATGAGAGGGCTATTGCTTGACGAATTGCTCCCTCGGGTCCCCGAGCTATGGCCGGGACGATATCTCACGGCCTTGAAGTAGTGCCGCACAATTCCTAGCTCTGGGGGGGGGGATAGGAAGAATTAAGTTTTTTTAGTGCGTAAAAGTCCCGTGCTAGTTGCTATTGGTTGCCAGTATTGATCGGCCATTAGCGCTTCCAAATTTCCCATACCAAACAAAATACTTTTCTATTGGCTCTTTTAACCACTAAAGTGTACACTTACTATTCCACTCAACAGCAAAGTGTGCATTAATGTACTTAGGCCGGATTTATGTAAAAAACTGCTAAATGCTAAATTGAGTGCACCGTGTACAGCTTTACAAACCAAAAAAGGTCACCACTTCACCGAAGTGATATTTCCTTGGAACACTCTTGTTTTTATATTACTTTCAAGGTCTCAAACATAAACCAAAACCAAAAACAAGAACACCCCAAGCACGTGGTAGTCTTTTTATAAGTAAAATAAAGTAAAAATTAACAAGAAAAAGCAATACATATCGCCTAAAATATAGCAGATTTAGGCATCCATTATACTTTAATCTTAGCATTTCAAGTCGTAAGTACGATCAGTGGATGCGCCTCTGGTCAAGTGTACTCATTATACATTTATGAGGGTTGTAATAAACTATGTCCTTATTATGAATTCGAGTGAGGAGCATTGCGCTCCTCAACGATTGTAAAGCAAAATCTGACGAAAATATGACTTTTTAAAACTCCTCCCTTTGTCACCCTACACAGCCTCTGCAGAACATTTTCAATTTCCAAAATTAAAATCTGATTTGAACAGTCGTTTTTTGACTCAGTTATAATTACCATGCAAACAAGCTCTTAGACTTTGAAACAAAATGTGTCATTTATCTTCTATAAGTAGTTTTGTTTGTGCCAAAGTCAAAACTTAGTGAATGCACCGAGAACACAGGAGTGTGTACCGTGTACCTCTCTAGTACACTCTGCCATCGAGCCTTCTAAGTTACGCAATAGCTCAAGGGTAGATGCCTAGTATAAAGATCCAGTCGACTTGGCGTGAATTTGCCGCTAGGGAGCAGTAGCAAAAACGTATCGAAAATCCGCAACTCCCATTGGATGTGCGGCTTCCCTCCATTATAGAACGCGTTGAAGGGTGCATTTATAGAACAGCCTTTCACACTCAATGGGTAGCCCTCTATGACCGTGCCAATCTAACCATGGCGAGGCTAGTAGTGGGAGTGATAAACCGTATAACACTAGCATTCAGGCTATCAGCAGGATCAGCTGTCCTGATTGTCCTGAAGCTAGTACGGCCTTGGAATAGCAAATGATGGCCTTTTCTGGAATAGAAGAGTTTATCTGTTCCAGCCCTATCTAACCCGTCTGGCGACCAGTCAGTGATGAAAACGCTTGCATGGCTTGCGATATCTTTGCGCACGTCTGTTTCTAACAAGAACGCGTTCTTTAATCGACATTTCCGAGATCGATGTAAATTATTTTTTGCTCTGTGTCACAACATTGTGGTCGCACAATTCGTAAGGCTGAACATCTGCATACGGACATTTTAGGCTGATTTGTGGCTCACATACGTCTTCTATACTTCCGAAATCTGTATCTTGTATACAACAATATTGAAAGTGGTTGCAAATGATTGTATTTTTTATCTGGTCTGCTCCTTAATTGCCAACTGGGGTAGTATAAATACTACTACTACTAAAGCCTGCACACGTTACAAATACCTCCATAGAAAGTTTGCATCATTAGCTGCGCCCTATCAACTAAGTTGAAAGTACGACTCGCTCAAAATTGAAAGGCTAATCCCACCTGCGTACAGAGTAAGTAGTATTGAGGCGTTGCGCCTTAGAAGATGATATCTTGTCACTCAGGTCTCACATGGCGTCATCAACTCGGGGTCCAGTTGTACTCCAGTCCAGTACTCCTCCAAACCCGAGGCGGCAGAGGCAGAGCTGTCTCGGTATCAAAAATACTCCCCATATATATATATATATATATATATATATATATATATATATATAGATATAAGAATCCATGGAAGCGCATTTTACTAAGTAGGACAACTTGTGTCAGCCTTTCATTCTGGCTTCTACCTTCTCCAGGCGCGTACGCACAATTAGTAGTGCAACGCCAAGCATGCAAGGTGGCTGCACCCGTGCACAATCAGTGAAATTTCTCATGCTCGGTGTTAGCCTCGTTTTCATCACTGGCTCACAACCAGGCGAGCGTTAAAGCGGGACTTTCCTTTCGGGAACTTTCCCCCAGAACGAGAAGCCAAATGGAGACGATAGCTGCATGACGTTCTCGATGCTCGATGAGGCGGGTCCTGCGGTAGTCTTCGATTTAGCTTGATGACATGCAGCAGCGCATCAGTGGTGATAGCGACCTGCGTTGGTCATCGTCTGCCACTTGAACTTTGACGTCGTGTCTTAACAAACGTATTGTCCTGCAAACGCTGTACGATGCACTTTCGCTTACCGCCAAGCGCGTTTACAGACCGCCAAACTGCCGCTAGGCCGCTGGCTATGGCGCGAGTTCAATTAGTAACAAGCGTGTGCGCAAGGCGACAATTCAAAAACCTATTATTATTATTATTATTATTATTGGATGCGCTGGAAGGCGAAATACAAACCAGCAAACAGCGACTGAACTGCGATGCGTCATTACTGAGGATGAGGCAGTGCCTCTGGTGCCACCGAAAACGCTACTCAGGAAAACCGAAAAAAAACGTATTGGTTTCCTGTGAAGCGAGTATGGGAGTTGGTTATCATTTGTCGCGGGCGCCCTGTCTCCACACGCTTGGAGCATCCGAACGATGGCGAATGTTCAACAAAGTGTTTTATATCATAGCTTAAATCAGCTATACTGATTCACATGATGAACTGAATAAACGTTTGGACTAAGTACAGTGTACAAGTATAAACGAAACAGAACAATTGCCGTTTTTACTAATTGTCAAAACATGCATTACCTGATTCAAATTCAGCTATACCCCTTGAAAATAACCAACTATTGGGTATTTATATCAAGGGGTTTAAATAATAAGTAATAATTCATCGCCCAGTGTTCATCGTGTAAGGAGGTTTATTGCGCTAGAATCCCACCGAACGTTTCGATGAACCAGCAATTCATTGCGGAACAGATACAAAAACTCCGCTAACTCAACCACCGCTTCATCTCTAACTTTTAGGCGCCGCCTCTTGCCCGACGTTAATAATGGGCAGCCGTAGATAGATCCCCCATTAATCTTCGGTGCCGCAGCGTTGTCGCTCGTAGCTATTGTCGCTCCCCAGACAGAATCGCACCGTGCCCCCTTCCCCACGGCCGGTCGTTTATCGGTCACAACTTGGTCATCACGACAGCGCTCAGAAGCGTTCAGGGTCGACTTAGTCGACATCGGATATGTGTTGCTATATATATATATATTATAGTAGTCGTTGTACTAGCAGTGAACCGAATTTGGCGTTGCCCCGCCGTAATACGCTTCTTAGAGCGTAGACAACGACTAAATCCGCCATCTACCACTAAAAATAGCTCTGTATTGGCGGGTCAACAGCACCCGAACCCCAACACGTGCGGCGACACAGAATACGCCCGACGCTTAAGGGTGTTCTATTGCCACGAGGAATAGCTACTGTAACAATCTTCATGCACACTCAAACACACGAAAATAGCTAGCTGAAGTCGTTAACGTAACGTTATATCTTTGTAACTGCAACTAACTGGTCGAATCGATCATTTGGGCATTTTTGTTTAAGCGAAACGAGACTACAAAATACCTGTGGCTGTCTATAGATGAATGACCAAATCGTCTAAATCTTCAGTCGGATACAAACCACGCTTGCACACGTCGAGGCGCACAATTAACTGGATATTTCCAGTGATCTTTCTCTCTGCTCTCGCCGCGTTAATTTTCAGCGAAATATCTATGTATTGCCGTCATTTCCTTAATTCATGTTTTTCTCCCTATTTATTGGACTTCCATTAATCGTTGATTGAGATTGTCTGAGACAGCCGTCGATCTTAATGTAAGTTGCGTCTGTTGCGGTTTGGTAGTCTATCTATAATTACTTTCACACAAATCGCGTTCATGGCAAGGCTGCAATGCATATCGATGTATTTCGAAAGTGATTTGTGACAACTTTTTTTAATATAATACATTATGAGAGTGCTGAACACAAAAAATAACCATACATACATACATTGCAACGGTATCTTTTCGGAAGACTCTTTAGCGTCAAGGCTGTAATACAATAATAGCTTAGGTTCAGGTTTAGATCTTTCGTACATACGTACCTTAAATACTCGCCTATGTACTTACCTAGCTGTAGAAGTAAATCGCTAATAGAGCACCTAGGAACGCAAACGACTGGGGAAGATCTTTTTACGGAACCTGGCAGACTTTGGCACATGTGTGGTTGGCGCCTCGAGCATGCAGTGACAAAGTACATAACCGGATCTTATTTCGTCGTTCTAACTTTATCTTTCATCCTTTACATATTTAGTTTGCCAGTCCGCTCGCCGACTGGAGCAACCGAAAGTGAAGTATGTAACTCTCTGTTACGAAACAATTCCGTCACGGAATTGATGCCACGTGTGGCTCCCCACGTCCCATGCCGTTCTTGCCGTTAGCCGCATCTGCGTGCGTTTGCTTTCGCGCACCAAAACACTCCGCCCCGCCCCGTTCAACTTAAACAACCCTTTGCTTCAACGAACAGTCAAGCTATGTGATTAGCTTTAGCGCGATCGGAAAGCATCCTGCCATAGCGTGCATATTTGATTATACGCTACAATGTACGGTCAAATCGTGTACTTTTTTATTATACATATATATATATATATCGTATAGTGTTCAAACCTAAAATTGAAAAAACTGTGGTGCACCTGTCTGCTGCGTACTGCCTGGAAATTCAATAATTTTATATTCCTATAAACTCCATATATATATACATATATATATATATATATATAGTTACCGCTGATAATGTACGCTAGTAGCCAAAATCCGGTTTCGAAATCGGACAGTGCGGACGTGTTTTTTGTAGGTCTGTGCAAAAGATCTTAGGATCCTAGTACTAGCCTGATTTAGTGAACTTTGTGATAGCAGGTAGGTGCACTGACTTGCAGTGAATGGTTGAACATCGATATTGTAAACATTAGTGGCATTTCTGAGGTGAAAGGCCGAAGTGAAAGGTTTGGCGCCAAGGAATGCGGACTTAGGACTACGAAGCTCCGAAAGAACATGCTTCTCGTGTGAGTGCACCAAGACTAATCCATAGAGTGAGAAGACTGTAGTGATCCGTGAAACTCAGTGGTCATTTTGGTGTTTTGTGCGTGGACGTGCGACATAGCGGCGTGGAGCTAGACCGCTGTGAGGCTTAAATGTTACTTCTTCTGCAAGACGAAGCGAAAACGAAACTACTCGAGTAGCGGGTGGGAGGCTTCGAGCGGCCCGCTGCCCATCAAAATTCGAACGAAATAACTACTTTTCAACTGAAATAAGTTAGCGCAGTATAACATTGAACTATATAAGGACCGTACCACTTTGTACTGTCTAGTACACCGCAGTGTGTATATATAAATATATATATGTGTATATATGCATAGCATCACATAGTACAGCAGCGCAGATATAAATACGTAAACCACAAAAAAAGAAGAAGAAGGAATGGATCCTTTTAAGGGTCCGGACCGTGTGCCTCGGTCCCCCGGCCCGGCTGTTCTCACAATAGACCCAAACGAGCTGGAGAAGAGGGTAGCGGAACCGGAGACGGAGAAAGACATGGGCTCAAACAACGACTCGGAGGACAAGGAGATAATGTCTGCTGCAACGCCGCAGACTCAACGAAAGAGAGCGGCAGCAATGGCAATTTGGCCAAACGATGCTACGCAAGGTGTGACAGGTCGTGGCCAGCCAAAAGGCCAAAGCGGCAAAGAAAACGCGCGCCGAAGAGGGCCTGCAGGATAGTGCAGGGGGTTTGAGTGAGCTATTGAAAATGGTCAAGCAGCTTACGGCGCTTAAAGAAAAACATGCCACTACTCAAACGGACATCAAGGCTGCGATCACTCGCCTCGACAAATGCACATGGGAGCTTGAATTAAAACAGAAAGCTAGTGAAGCAGAGCACGTGAGTTCTATTAGGCAACTAAAGGAAGCCAGCGCCGAACAGACGGCACAAGTGCAAAGAATCACGATGCTGGCTGACAGATGGAAGGCAAAGGCAGAGGGTCTGGCCAAAGAGGTTGAGGACCTAAAAGTACAGCAATCGGCTAACTTAGAAAGGTTTCTAACGCCCAAAAACCTTATATGCAATACGTGCCAGAAAAAGCTAGATAAAGAGCAGCTAGATCTACAAACGGCTAAGCTCATCGAGGAACAACTGGCAGCGTTGCCGTCGCTTGAGGACGCTACCCAACTTATTCGACAAGACTGGCCGGAAACCACATTCAAAGCCGCCCGCTTTTCGAATAACAGCATTGTAGCGTCGCGAGACGTGCGGGCAATGCTCATTACAAGAGAGTCAGAAAAGGACCGGGCGGTCCTCAAAAAACTCGCCACCCAGTTCCCGCTTGCTGAGTCGGCGTCCACCCTTCGGGCGGGAAGTGTGGCCGTTCTAACAAACAACGAACATCTGGAGCTAGTTGGCACCGACCTGGAATCTGGCGAGGACAAACCGTCGTCTCCTAGTAGAAAAACGCGCACTCTGGTGATCGGAGTAACAGGCCCAGAGGTCTCTCCACAAGGGTTTCTGCAGATACTCTGCAAGACCCTTGAGAGGAGCCACGAAAAGACAAACTTGGAACCAGTGGCTCTCTATATATCCCAGGAGTTGATTGGGACATCGCTCCGAAGAGCAACTGAGGCCTGCTGCAGGCAGGTAGGCTGCTCGGCAGACATCACAAACGAGGGACAGCGAAGGCCCAAGCCAGACGTAGGTACTACCGGCCCACGGAACGCGCAGACTGAAATGATGTCAGTGAGAATCCGGGCGAAAGAAGGAACCTCGGCAAGTGAGATGCTTGACAAGTTCCGTCCGCTTGTCGGAAAGCCTGAAAATGGTGTGCGAATTGGCCCCGTTAGAACCACTCGTACCGGAGACCTTATCCTCAAGATAGCGGAGGAAAGGGCTGGCAGCTCCGCCACCTTTGCTGCTGTACTAAGCCAAGGTACCGGGGGTGAGGTTGATACCAGAGTGGTCACTGGCCCTACTATGACGGTTGTCCTGCACGATGTTAACCCTTTCATAAGCGCGGAGGCCATTAGGACAGAGATCCGGAAGACCCTGAATCTTCACGAATCGACTCATATGCGCACAGAGGTCCGCGACCTAACAAGAAGGGCAGCTGGCAATGTCTAGTAACGTTGCCAAAGCAGGATACGCGCCAGCTCCTGGCGAGGAAACCCTTCAAGTTAGGTGGCTTCAATAGCAAGCCTGAGGAATGGATTACCCTGCCAACTTGCCATAACTGCCACGACATAGGGCACACAACCAGAAAATGCAGGAACAATAAAGCCGAAAGCCAGATATGCTACAGGTGCGGCGACGCCGGACACGTCGCCCGAAACTGCGAGGCCGAAGCCCCCAAGTGTTACGTTTGTGGAAATGTAGGTCACCGCGCTAGATCTACTGCATGCCCCAGCTACCTCAGAATTCTGAAGGAACGGAAACAAGCAATACATGCGGCCAAGCAGGCAGCACAAGCTAATAGAGGTGGCAAAACTGAGTCGGCCGCTCAGGAGACAGAGACCGACCAGCAAATCTCCCCACAAGCAGAAAAAGGAGAGCAACTGACTGCGGAGCAGAAAAAAGCTTCAAGGAAGGACGCTCGCCGGAGCAGGACAAACTTAGAGGGATGGACGGAACAGGGTGCTCAAGGAGCCGCTCGGTTTTAAGACACGGACGGACAAACCCTTGCCAACCAATAAAAATGGAGACCAATGTAATTCAAGTTAACTGTAATAGGAGCAGACTAGCGCATGACATGCTAGAGGAAATAGCAGCTAGACGCAACGCAAGCCTAGTTTCTATCAGTGAACCAAATAAAAGTAGAGTAAGCACACGAGCAGGTTGGTACAATGATCTAACGCTTAGCGCTGCTATCATTAACACCGGCTCGCTACCAATAACCAAACACGGAAAAGGAGCAGGATACGTGTGGGTGGACGTAGCCAACAAGTGGAGACTGTACTCATGCTAGATCAGCCCGAACTGCTCACAGGAGGAATTTGAAAGGTTTCTTACTGAACTCGGAGACTCAGTACGCGACACCAGTAAAGGATTGGGAACCCTACTCACGGGCGACTTTAATGCAGCCAGTGAAACATGGGGATCAAAGAAAACGGATACAAGAGGAAGAACCTTACTCGATTGGGCAGCTAGTCATGACATATACGTACAAAACAAAGGCAAGGAACCTACTTTTCACAGGGCAGGCCAATACTCTCATATTGACTTAACGCTTTACGATGACACGCTGGCTTGTAAAATAACGAGTTGGAAAGTCCTCACTGAAGAAGAAAACCTCAGCGATCACTACTGCATAGAGTTCAAAGTAAAGGCGCGGACACCCAGGCCACCCGCAAGCATTAAAGCTCGCTACAGGATATCCGATGAGAAATCCTTTAGAGCAGAAATCAGCAATACAATTGCCGAGGTTGGACTACCCCAAACCCCAGAGGAGCTGCAAAAGCTTCTAATAACGGCATGTGCTCGAGCTACAAAGCCCATACATCCAAAGCGGGCGAATTTACAGCCAAACTACTGGTGGAACACGACCATTGCTCAAAAGAGGTCTGACTGCAACAGAGCAAGGCGTAAACTAAAAAAGTCACACAAGACCTTAGAGGATGAAGCTCAAGCTTTGGTTAACTATCGAAAATGTAGAGCCACATTGAAGCAAGCAATTATTGATAGCAAGACAAATAGATGGCGCAACCTTCTCAAGGAAATCGATGGCGATCCTTGGGGGAAGCCCTACAAGATAATAAAAGGGAGTAACGCACGAAAGCCCAGGGCTGTGCTCACAAAGGAGCAAATCAGCCAAGCTTTAAACAAACTCTTCCCAAAACACGCTCGCTTTGACAGGGAGCAATATAACACGCCAGAGGCACCCACAGGAGAAGGGGACGAGCCCCCAGCGATAACGGTAGCAGAGGTACTCAAGGCTGCGGCGAGACTTAAGCCGGGAAAGACCCCAGGACCAGACGGCATCCCGTCCCTGGCAGTCAAAGTACTGTTTAAGGAGTATCCAGATCTGATTGCACAGGTGTTCACTGCAGCAACCAGAAAGGGAACAATACCTGCAAACTGGAGACAAGCTGAGGTTGTCCTTATCCCCAAAGACAACGGAGGATTAAGGCCTATCTGCCTACTGAATACCCTGGCGAAAGGGTACGAGGCAATCATTGAAGAAAGGCTCAGAACCTTTGTAGAGGAAAACGGACTTCTTTCGGACTCCCAATCTGGATTCAGGAAAAAGCGGTCAGTTCTCACTGCTGTCCATCGAGTTACGGACAAGGCTGACCTTTTACATAGTTCAACCATTTGCACCAGAAAACTGTTTCTGGCAATACCTCTAGATGTCAGGAACGCCTTTAATAGCCTCCCGTGGAGGACAATACTGGACACGCTAGTGAGGAAAAAGTCCCACATTATCTTGTCAAGGTCATCTCAGGATACCTGGAGGACCGAACTGTTTTCAACGGTGAAGTGGAATTATCAATGCCAGCAGGAGTTCCACAGGGCTCGATCCTGGGTCCTCTGCTCTGGAACCTAGCGTACGATGGCGTACTCTGTCAGGATAACCTTCCACAAGGAGTAGAGATGATCGCGTACGCGGATGATCTGGCTATCACAGTTCAGGCAAAGACTGCAGAAGAATTGGAACTCAATGCTAATAAAACACTAGAGTCTACGAGGAGATGGATGGACGAAGCCGGCTTAGCAATCGCTCCGGAGAAAAGCGAGGCTATACTGCTAACGGGACGGAAGAAGGTGAGTCCCATCAGACTATACCTGGCAGGACAGCAAATAAAGCAGGTCAAGGAGGCGCGGTACTTGGGGATTCGCTTGGACAAGAGCCTGACGGGCCTCGGCCACCTGAAGATAACCTCGGCAAAGGCGGCTAAGGCGGCTAATGCAATTGCAAGAATTCTACCAAACATTCACGGACCAAGAGAATGCAGACGTAGATTGCTGATGTCAGTGGCCGAATCTATAGCGCTATTCGGGTCTCCAGTCTGGCTCAAGGCTTCTTTGAAAACAAAGAAAGCGAGAGGGATCCTTGGAAGCACTCAGAGAGTGGCGGCTCTCAGGATTATCCAGGCGTATCGCACCATTAGCACAAACTCTGCTCTCGTGCTGGCCGGAGCTCTTCCCTGGGATCTAAAGGTGGAGGAAAGGCGAAAACTCTGGGAAAACAGCTCGAGCAGCAGTAATGAAGTAGAGAGAGAGAAGTCAGTGGAAGCATGGCAAGCCAAATGGGACTCCATTCCTTCAGGAGCACCGGGGCACACCCTTCGATCCCTCATCCCAAACATCAAACAATGGATTGAGCGACCGGGGGGAGAACTAAACCATTATCTTACGCAGATCCTCACGGGACATGGGGACTTTCAGACATACCTCTTTCGAATCGGAAAAGCTCCCTCATCGAGCTGCGTTTATTGCCAAGAGGGAACGGAGGATGACTCGACCCACACTCTTCTAAAGTGCCAGGCACTGGAACAGGCTAGAGCCACAGCAATTGCCAAACTAAGGAACAAATGGACCAATGAGGGAGACGGAAGAGGAGCAAATATTCCAGATCCCCCCAGAGCAACCCTTAAGGAGTTCGTAGACTACATATGCGGTACGACTTATGGGTGGAAGCTAGGAGCAGCTATGGCTACGGAGGTAATGAAAGAGAAAGGAACCCTGGGAAAGCTCAGGAGAGCAAGATTTCCGTCTACTGCACCAGAAAATCACGTTAGTCCGAATGATGCGGCTTCGCGGGTGTTAGTACAAGACACGTCGAACGTTAGGGAAACCCGTGAGTGACCCTGGCCAAATGATCCAAGTGGCACTCGCCACTTCTCCTGATGGCCCATAGTACTGTTCTATGGAGATCTGGGTCATCAGAGAGTGAAGCTTAAGGGGGGAGGTGCGTTTAGTGGGTATGGGTCTCAGCGGGCTAACACCCATCCGCTGGGGTCGAGTCCCACACTGCTCGAATGGAAAGTGGGATCTTCTCATTTTCTACTCGTAGCAATAGTACGTAAAAATATTTAACCCTCCTCCATAAAAAAAATAGCCAAAATGGGTCGTTCGTGTTTTTGTATAAACGCACCACACATAAAGAACACACTGCAATTAGTTTATATTTTACAAGTCGACTAAGAAATATTAAAATTTCCGTTTTTACATTAAAATAAACACGAAACGATCACGTTTCATAAAACAGCGTCCTTATTTAATATGCAGTTAGTCGTGCCAGCCGTTAGAAAACAGTGTCACTTCACCTATTTGCCAGTGTTACTACTACAAAATGGTGAACACTTCGTTTTAATGGCAAAGAAGCAGGAACAGTGGATCGGCTGCGATGAACACTTTATTTATTTATAAAAAATGCACCCTGTTTGGCTATGTAATGATGAACATAATGTGTATGAAATGTATGACAAACATAGTAAAAACGGTTTATGAGTATTCTCTCTGGAGTTGAGAGAGCAACGCGGATTCAGTACACTCGGTGAGGTGATACAGGGTCATGGACCGCCACAACGACGTCATCTGTACCCTCCGGGCTCATAAAATCCAGCAAGCCGCCATAGAAGATGATAAAATCTTTCTTTTTTTAATGCTGAAACTTTTCAGCATTAATATGGGGGATTACGGGAATCGTGATGTACATGCGTCACCACAGCCAGTGACTAGTGTGAGACTCACAAACCCACTAACATCCGCCTCCCCCCCTTCCACCCCCAGGGAACGGTAACTGCTAGGCATCGCGTCGTAGATGATGAAATCTGTGAACACTGTAACGAGTGAGGTGCCAACATGGACAGAGAAATTCCATTTAGGCCTGATTAGTCTGAGCTGACGATAAATTAAATTTTCTGGAAATAAGAGACATTTTTTGAATACTCGTGCTGAAACGTTTTCAGGGCGGCTGTTTGCGGTAAATTACAACGTATCTCAAATTCTTGCCTATGGAATTTACGGAACCTGCCAGTCTTTGGCACATGTGTGGCTGACGCCTCGAGCATGGAGTGATATATATAGCGGGCTCAATATAATTTATCAATCGATAAATGATATTGAGTCCGAGAGCATGTATACTATTCTGTTGTGCGATTAGACGGAAGGCCAAGTACTCGCTTTAAGAATGCTGGCTTCATCCTATCCAAGTGCCATAAATGCGAAGAATTACGATAGTTCCACGTCACTTGGATACCGTAGGCAGCTACAGATACCACTCTGAGCATCAGTAAAGTTATGGCCGTCCGAGCGAACAACTGTGTTGGACTTCTGAAACCAGCTGCTGCGATAACAACACTCAGTTACATGCTGTAAGAGGGTTGTACCTCGAGACGAGAAAATTGTCCCAGCAAAAGCTTTCCACGAACTGCACTTGCACTTGCTCGCCGTGAAATTGCAGTTTATCTGCAGGGGCTCATTGTTCGCCGCTCCGGAACTTCACAATCTTTGTTATTGACACATTTACTCTGTGGCCATTCTGCAAGAAATATTTATAAAGTGTGCAAAGCGCAGCCTGCAGGTCAATACGGACAACTGAATATTACCAGGTCATGCAGGATCACCTCTTTAAAAAATGTTTTAAATTCTAGGTCATACAGGATCATAACTTTTGAGTGCCGCTATGTCATGACATGTGGCAAATTGCTGATTAACTTTATTAGTAACAATGGATTAAGATTGTCGATAGTTGGGGTTGCGAATACCCACTCGAGGTGAGATCTTGTTAGAATTCTTGAGAGTAGATTGTAGACACAATTCCTTTTTGATACTGGCTGCCACTTGGAAAGGTCCAAAAAATCTCCTTTCCTTTTGGGATAACCTTAAGAAGGCATTCGTACCATCTGGCTGACAGAGTGCCTTCGGAGAGGCGTCTGCTTAAAAGAGACTGCCGTATGGGCACGAGGAGATGTCCATGCCGAAGGTGCTCATTCCTCATAAGGTCTGGCTCGGATGCCTTGTTGTTTCGTATGCGAGCGAGAGCAATATTGGCTTCGTCTAGACTAAACGGTTTAACAGCAGTCTCAGCGAAGAATCTCTCTCGAGCCCGTATGAAATAGGAGTATCGATAGGTACCGTATATTTGAGAGTGAAGGCTGCTTGAAAGTGGTCCAAGAGTTTTTGCGATGGAATTGAACAGCTCGTCAAGTTGTGAGACTGTTGTGTGATGAAGTGAGGTTCTCGTTGTGCTTTTATTATAAGGAGGTGTTATTGTTAGCGAAATATTTCGAAATCCTCGACAGGAAAACACGGAAAATCTGCCCTTTTGTGGGGCTGCAGTTGCGAAAATGTCGATCGCTGAGCATCTTGTTGTTCCCGTAGAACCAACCCGCTGCAGGTTGGCATCGGCATAATATGTAGAAAAGTTACAATGGAAACTATAGCAACAAGGGACATTCAAACATTAAACGGAAATGTTTCTTTCAGGACATCGACGTTGAATCCTGATAATTGGTTACATTATTAGGATATGTACTAGCAATCTATCATGATTTCAAATCATTCGCAGTTAAATTGGCATATCACTAGTTGTTGTTGCGTTTATTGAGACCCCTTGCCTGCAACATCCGCCAATTGTAGTACCGTGAGTTGCATACCGTTCTGAGCTGTTTGTGGTCCTGCATCATCTTTTAACGTGCTCTTGGAAATTAGGCTTCGAGGGGCGTATAGTGTGATCTCGGGATTGTTTGCTGAGGAGCGGATTTCCGAACCTCCTCCCTTGATGTCACTGTGCTGCTCGAGGCCACTCTGGCCACTCTCTCTATTTTTGCTTATTCCCTTTCTGAAATATATTTTTTTAAACGCTTTTATCCAACTTTGTCCCAAAAAACGCGTGCGACGCTCCAGCAGTTGTTTGGGCTATTTGGTCGGGGCTAGATCCGACTAAATGTTTGCCAGATCTATATATTTCAAGAGATTGCCCGCAAAGAGACTATGCAGACTAAATTGGCATTTTGACAATACTCTGAGATTGTCACAGGCACTGAAAGCACCGTGAATTCTGAAGAAGGGTGATTCGCCTTTAACCACTCGTCAAAGCCACGTGCGGCCAATAACGTTTTGGTACCTTCTAGTCGCAACACCTCGTAGTTAACTAGATGAACGAACACTGCGCTCGTCTATTCGTTATCCAAGTCTGCCATGGCCCCGTTTAGTGTGTCTTCCGCTGATTGGCCTGGTGAGTTAATAACTTTGATGTCCAGCTTTTTAGGAAAGAGGGAGCGAAGTTTTCTCTGGAAAAGTTTCACATCGATTCCGATAAGCAAGACACGCTTATGTTTCCGTGCAAGGCCAATTTCGGCCTCAGTTGGTGAGGCAGCCAACGACAGGTCTAGAGCAGATTGCATCAAGTGAGAGAGAGAGAGAGTTCTCAAATAAGTTGATTCTGTTGTATCTTCTTATTCTCGAGCCGAGCGATGTGGCGGCGAATCGACGCTAAAACCGAGTTCAACGAACCTACTCTAGGGTTGACAATTAGCAGGTTCATGCATTGATAAATCACGAGACCGCGGTCCATAGTTGTATTCTATCTGCCGGTAAGTCTACAAATTAGGCAGTTCCACGGTTGTGATGTCGCGCCTGTTTGCTGCGTTTTATGAAACCTGTTCGTGCAAGAAGCACATTGAAGTGATACTGGCTCGGATTCTGCGCCTGTTCGATACATGAAGCAGATATCACTCGCATGAGCCATGATCTTATTCCTGACTAGCTACCACCCGTAAAAATGTGAAATCACTGCAGCCGAGCTGTGCAACATTATGTGACTAACACTAAGCAGCGTAGAAGCAAAGCAGACTCTTAAAAAAGGTTTGTTTCTAAAACAAACTACTTTACTTGGTGTTCGAACCACGGAATTTTCTTAAGTAATCTGGGGCCCTACCGCTCAGCCAAGTTGTCACTTTTTTTTCGGTAACTGACGATATTCAATAAACCTCTCAACCAGGTACGGGGGTAGAAATGGTCTAAAATTTAAATTCGAAGCGCTGGTTCCTACTCGAAACGCACACGCGCACATACGCACTAAAATGCTTGAATTTTACGTTTGTACAAAACATAAGCAAAGCTGCTGTCGGAGCTGCTATATGCGCTAGTACAGCTGTAAGTCATAGTGGCAGTCAAGCGGCGTTAAAGTTCCGCATTTTAACTGTTGGATGTTTCCAGGACAACAGGAGCTATGGCTGTTATCCAGAACGCTCTAAGAACTGTGTTCAGTTTTCGTGGTACAATTTTGCTTCAGAAGCGCCGCCTAATCACCGGACTAAGCACACTTTAGTACCAGTTAGAGTTCTAGTGTGCTGTGTCGTCTTGAGTATTGTTTACGAGCCGGTAGTTAATTGTTTTCATGCGTTGTTCCTTATGCGCCTGCAGCATATCAATGTAATCAATAGGTGTGTGCCCAACCTCACTTAATCGAATCAGTGCTGACTGAGGTGGTAATACGTTACGTGTGCGCTAATCTCACAGTACATTAGCTTCGAGGAACCGGCGAATGCGTACTCTGCAATGCGATGTTTTTTGTCTCAGACTAGATTCAATGAAGAGGCCGCACCGCATCTACAATATAATATTACACACGATTTGGTGGGTGGGATATCAAGTTTACGTATGTGTCACATATCATAGAGGCAGCTTCCATACACTGAGGATGTGACAGGGAGCGGGACGACCGCTGATCACATGGACCGCAACAATTAAGCCTTATCACTATGTGTAGCCTTTATATATGCAGACTAGTCGAAGGAACGCGTCTATTTCGTTCTACTCGCAACATTGTCAGTTAGAAGCCGAACCAGAGACGCAGCACGCAGAGGGGCGTCATTATCTGCTCGACCATGGCGCTGCCGCCACTGTTTTGATCACCCTCCGTATCAACAGCATTATAGTCATCATCGTCGTCGTCGTCATCATCATCATCATCAACAACAACAAGGACATCATCAACATCCTCTTAACTAGCGGCGATGCTATGGTATAGTCAACAGACTATTGGCTGAAGGTCTGAACCTGGTTACTACCACCTACTACGAGATCCGAGATGCGCTCTGGTGACGCCCGACTGACTTTGTATGGAGGCATCGTCGCCTACACGGCCCGATTAGGCGACGAGCGCGCCTGTGACGCGGCGAACGCAGTAGTTTCCGGCTTGGAAAATTGCCCTCTTCAAGCTTGGTTGCCGATGATGTCGATGCGGCGGTCGTTTATCGTTGATCGTTGTGCGTCGTTCGTCGTTTGTTGTTGACTCAGCTGTTTGGCTGACCCGAACGACATCGCCTGGTCGCCTGCTGCCGCCTCAGGCAGGGGTGAATAATTGTCGAATATTCGAGCGTAGATCGCCGCCATCAACAATCCGGAAGCCGCGCGCACACGGCCTCCCTGGACAACACTACGGCTTTCCTGCAGAATCAATCGGCTTGCGAATTGTCCAAAGTCCAGCCTCGCGCCTCGTGGGTCCTGCTAGGGCCTGAGTTGTCACTATTTTCACCGCACCCGCTAAAGTCGATGACGACGATGATGATGATGATGATGGTGGTGATGATAATGATGGTAGTGGTAATGGTATACAGCAACGTCACAGTGCAGGAAACGCAGAACGCGTTCACAACTCGCCTGCGATCAACGCGTCTAGATGTTGCAGCGAGTGCATGCGGCCTGAGCCCGCCAGGCGGCCCCCAGAAACCGGCAACAAAATGGAAATGGCCGGCAGTAATTAGCAGTTTCCGTTTCTTCTCGACGCGCCGACGCTACGCGGCTTAGACTGCCGGGGAAATGGGGAAGGGACGGAGGGAAACACTCACGCCTCGGATTTTCTCCTCTCTCCTTGGGGCCTCTTTCACTGTTCTACCCATACTTCGGTTGTTCGATACGTTTTAACTGTTTCCCAACAACAATAACAACAACAAGGTTAGAGCGAGAGAAAGAGGGAGGAGGCGGCGCAGAGAAGAGTAAGCAAAGCATTTGCAATTGCCGTTAAGAAGCCCGATAACATTGTATGCAACCAGCGCTATTTTCGGCGTGCGTCGTACTTCCTTTCGTCAGGCGACCAACGCAGACTTGCCGACAGTGCATCCTCCAAGTCTTGGTTGGACGAAAGCGACACCACCTCTCTTTTTACACACATGACGGTGCACGTTACTCTTTGCCTGCTCCCGATTGTAAGGGGGTCCAACCTATCTGCATATAGCGGCGGCTAATTCAAATTCTGGCGGGCCGCCTAAACGTATCCATTACGCGTTTATGCGTCAGGGCGGTATCCAATAAAAGTTTGTTTCAAGTAGAATGTAAACAAACACTAATAATGGTTGCTAACCAAAGGACTGTAGCTTTCAAAGGAGTTTCAGCAAAAAATCAGCTATTGTTCTCGCCCTTCGCGTCGAACTGACCCTTAATAAAAGTATAAAATTCGATCGTTTTCGGGAAACGACAGTTTAGTTGCGGCTAAGTTCCACCGGTCGGATTGTTCACGAGGTCCTCGTCTTATACCATGAAAGTCAGGCATCTGACGCATATGTGAGGCCGATAAAGCGACGAAATAAAGACTTGATCGATGTCGGGTGCGGTTTTGTTCCCTCAAGAACTACAGAGCGGTCCGTGTTCGATTCTGCTCTGACAAAAATATTTTCAGCGTACACAGAAAAAGTCTTGCTTGTCCACAATCCAGATGTCCCTAATGTGGGACCGAGCAAATTTCAAGCTTATGTGTACCCTTGCGTGTAGTGGCTAGGAAAGGAGACGTGACGGTACCATACTTTTCTGAATGGCCAAACAGTGACACAGGAAGCTTATTTGCATGCTCTGCCAAGTGTAGTGGAACCGTGAGTAAATTATGTGCCCCTAACGGTTCACATAGCGCGTTTCAGTAGGGCGGCACACCCGCCCATCACACCAGCCGTCCAATGCAAAGGTCGCTGGCGGAACATATGAGCATGTTCTTGGATAAGCCCTCGTGGCTGCCTAGCACTCAAGCTTTGAACACCCTGGTTTATGATGTACGGGACGATACTGGGAAACTCTAAAAAACTCAACCTAACAACACAGAATTGCTCATTACCTTCATCCAGTAGGCATTTGCAGATTCTAATAGGCAGATTTGCAACATGCCTGGAAGCCGATTCGTAGGTCTCGAATTGAAGCGGTGATTTAAGCAAACGGCGGTCACATTGAAAAGATACGTCTGTTATGAATGACTCCACCGGCACGCTCGAAAAATGTTATTCAAATATTTGCTCTCGTTTGAATACACCATTTGGACCAAGCGTTTTGGCTGCCGCAGGTTATATACGCTGCGTAGGACCAAGCGGTTGATTCGACGTGTTGTGGATGACCAGAAGAGCCAATGAGCGCATATGTGTGTGTGTGTGCATATCTGTATATATACCCAGTTTGTGTTAGCACTGGACAAATTCGAGGGCGAGCAGAGAAACAGCGAAGTAGTTGAACGACCCGTAATTGATTTCACTCGATTTACCTCGGCCAGAGCGGCGTTTCATCGACCTCAACGAATACCTCAAGTGCGTCTTTAGCTAGTGCCTTGCAAACCATTTTCCATCTATTAAACTTAATGAACTTTAATTACTTCTGCTGTAAACTTGGCCATGTTCCAGAATATTATTCGATGCGAAAATTTTGCTAATAAAGGCATATAATTGAAGCATTTGCGGGATCTTCGAATCGGCAATGCGAGACCAAATTTAACTTTTGTGGTTATTTTTTTCTGTTAGGGTTGAAGCAAAATAAATTAAAATAAAAGTTTAAAAAATGTTTTGGACCGTGTTTTCATTTTTAGGTGGGAGATTGCTCAAGTAAACTTTTAAATCGTGGCATATTCGTCTGCTGCATGCCCGATGTCCGAATGCCGGCAAACAGCTGGATACGTTCAAAGTTGTTGTTGAAGTTCTCTTGTCTCATTAGACTACCTTCGGTTAGGGTCAATGCTGAATTAAATACTTACGAACAGAAGATTTAGGAATTGTTCGGTCTTCTCGTGAAATGTATGTCATATACATTCTGCTGCGGTTCCAATGCCACCGTTCTGATATAAATAGATTAGGCATTTGTTAAGCACTGCGGGCGCACGTAAGGCACACACGATAACTAGGAGACCTTTTAGGTTGAACTGGAGTTGTGCGTAAATACAGGCGACAAAAACTCTCAATTAGCTCGATTCCAACAAACGACCCAAACGGTGAAACTACACCATCATTCTGTTTTTTCTTTTCTTCTAGTGATACATCTGTATCCAGTAAACGAATAGCTTTTCCAGTACATTTAAGGCACAAGACGCAGGAACGCCCGCACCCACCCACATACAGACGCACACATCAATTCAAGCTTCATCGGGTATGCTTTCCAGTGCACAATGTGATACACGACAACGAGTTAGAAAAACACCTGCCGAACTCGCAGAAGTGCAAATAGGCCACACGGGTAGCTATTTTACTATTGTGCATACGTTCACTGCTTGCTTACCGGTTTCGTCGCGGTACTCTCGGTACTAAGATGCCTCGGCAATGGATCGGCAAGTAACCCAGAGAGAGAGAGAGAGGGGCATGAATGCAGAAAAGGAGCAGAAGGAGAAATTGATAAACAGAGAAAGAGAGAAAGCTCAAGGTTCACTATCTTTACTCCGGGCTCTCCTGGTTATTACTACGATGAAGTTACCACTGAATGTCACTCGAGAGAGAGAAAGAGAGAGACCAAGGTTCAATATTCCTCACTTCGGGCTGTCCTGGTTACTGCTACGATGAAGTTACCACTGAATGTCACTTGAGAGCGTCCGAGAGAGAGAGAGAGAGAGGACCAGAGAGCGAGAGAGACAGAGATAAGGAAAGACAGAAAGACATTACACGCAAGATGATCGTTTGCTAATGACGGTCGGTTGTCTGCTAGCAGCCCTTTCGGATTGCAGGAAGGACTAAACACAGGGTGGTTCCGGCGATCATTGTACCATGCCGCTGTCGCGGCCGCCGCCGCGGCCGCTCACACGTTCGGCGTTACCACTGGCAGCTCGCTAATCGCTGACGTTAAGGCTTGCGGAGAGTGGCCATTGTCTAAGTAGTCTGTCTGAGCGACATCGTCCGTAAGGCCATTACCGAACGCATTTGTCAAGGTCCGGCGGTGCTCCCGTCCAAGGTCGGCCGGTGTAGTTATTGTTGTTGTTGGTGTTGTTGTTGGTGTTGTCGTTGTTGTTGTTTTTGGTGTTGTTGTTGTTGCTGTTGTCGTCGTCGTCATCGTCGTCGTCCGCATCCGCCAACACGAGCGGTCAACGTTCATAGAAACGACCGTCATTATCGTGTACCATCATGACAACGATCCGCATCATCACTATCATTGACAGGTCATGATTACCACCGAGACCAACCGCTTGCGAGATCGCCCGTGCCGTGTCACATAGTAATGGCAGCAGGCAACAATGACAACATCAGGTCGTGCGGTTTTGACATGACTACGTCATATCTTAATGCTTCTGCAAGAAGCCCATATATATATGTATATATACGTATATATATATATATATATATATATATATATATATATATATACACATATATATATATATATATATATATATATATATACATATACAAATGCAGATGTGCATCTATACATACACTGCTGCCATTGCGTAGACATAGAATACAGTGCACATGATTTGCTAAAGTTTGAATTAGCGATGGTTCTGTCTGGCCGCTTAATAGTTCGCCAGATTCGTTGACAGTGGTACGAGTAATAAGGTTTCAGTACTTGAGGGGAACACTACAACGAGCATCGCTTCCTTCAACCGGTAGCATCCGGGTTTCGATTCGGGCGGATGCTGAAATGAAAGGAGGGGCGTTCATGTTGTTGCTGTTGTTGTTGTTGCTATTGTCCGTTGTCGACGTTACCACCGCTCCCGGCTACGCAGGGCCGAGCTGACTCAGAGGTTCTAACGCTGTTCGGCTGCCACCTCAGACGGTTGGTTCACTGCCTCATACAATAGCGCGCTAGGTCTGTATGTGTGTGTGTTTGCTTCGGTGTGTGCTAAATGCTAATGATAGCATTCATTAGATGCACGCGTATCATCACCGCTGGTTAGCAAGCACCTTTACACCGCAACGCCCACGACTGGGTTTGTTTACTCGGATGGTCGACGGCGGTTCGGCTCACCGGACTCGACCGCGAAAATCGGGATCAATCGAAGCATACCTGTCGCTCTTTTGGTACTACGACCGCTACGGTGCGCGAAACCTGGCCGAGCTAGCAATAGCTGATTCGCGTTTCAGCTAACTGCGTTTCTGCTTTTGACGTTACTTAACGACTGGGAGTTAATCACTGTCTAGATCATACCGTAAACATACTCAAAAGCCTGACCCTTTCCTGTGGGTCCAAAGTGCGTGGCACGAGATGGCACTTATGACGATGGAGGCCGATCCTCACTCCCATCCGGGCATTTGTTGCATATGCACATATTGTAGATATAGAGTCATATTGCGTTTTTAGGGTTAATTTCGTAATGTACTTTTATGAAGATGGTGTCACGGCTTCAGTCAAGGATAGATACGCCGCCTCTGATTTTATATCATTTCATGAGAAAATTCCACTCTTTGAATTCTCGTTATTCGGCGGAAAATGCATTTAGTTATTTTTTTTCATTGAATTATGATTTAATTTTAAACAGAAAGCAATCTGTCATATAATCTGTCATTATAATGTGCGCAAAACAGGCGATAGTACAAAGGACCAGTGTCAAGAATATGCGTGGGTCCCGTTGGAATATCCCATGAAGAGTTCAGTTATTTGCAGCACGTCGCTACGGATGCAACGCATTTGAGATTGCACAATTCCGGACGCCTTTTGACGGTGGTTTGCTTCAGACAATTCAGCTGCTGGCAGTTTACGCTTTACCATCAATCGTTTCGTTACTCTGCAGAAGCCACATAGTGCACCACGTCTCTCCGATCCCACCAGGCACACAGCACGGCTGTTTTAGGGTGAAGTTTGTTTTGACCATGACCTTGTGCGATCTACGTTGTTGCATACGATTCGACCTTTACCGTCTGTAATAACTGTGTTTTATTTAATTTTCGAAAAAAGTACAGAGTCAGACGGTCCGCCATGCCGTTTTGAAATGATGCATGCAAATAATTCAACATCTATAGTTATCTGTCAAGTATGTAGTACAATCTACAAGATAAACGATCTCATTCGTGACCCTACAGTAAAAAGTCCAGCCATCTGTAATCCATCAACATTAAATTCACATAAGTCCTAAAAAACAAAACGACGATCGAACCACTGCATTGTTGTATAATAGCACATAATTAGATATTTAAATCCCATCGAAATGACAACAATGTGGCCCGTGTGAAAGATATTGACGAAAACTCAAACAGAACCTATGAATTGCTAAAGGTGAGCTTGAGCTCGAATGCCGCGTCTGTCCATACGGTTCTTCATGACCAACTCGAATTTACAAAAAACAATTGCTCGATAGATACCTCGTCATTTGTCATTGGATCAACAAAGAACGCGGGCTTCTAGTCAAGCTGTTAAAGGTAAACTTCGACGAATGGGTCCACCGCTTCAAGAAATGCATAGGAATGCGCACGTTACGTTAAAATTGAAATTTGCAAGAATTTGTTGCAACCTAAAAAATGATTCTAGTTTCAGCTAAGTAAACTTAATTCCGTACCTTATCATGAAAATTGTAAAAAAAATCTTACTCAGGTCCCTACACATATTCAAGATATTTAAATAAGAGTTTTTCTACGAATACTCTATTGAGGACTCTATCCTGGGTAGTTCTGAGAAATGTCCTAGGCCACTAGCCGGTTTATTTTATTGCCTTGTTATGTTTCATTATGCATGCTACCCCACTTGATCTCTTCATACGAGACTAGGACGTCCCTACCTAATTTGTTCAGAACTTCACTAAGTATTCGACTTAAGTTTACTGAACAAACGCTTAGCCTTTTTCTACAGACATCGACCTATCAAGAAGCTAGTCTTTGTGTTTTAATCGCAGTTCCAATGATTGTTCTTCATGAGAAACGTAGCTAGGAAGTTAAGCAAGTTTGTACATTCGCGCAGTTTTTTTTTATATAATAGACTGTGGCCGGCGATGTCATTGTAGCCTACAGCCATCATACACATTAGGTAGCGCCGTACACGTCAAATCGCTTAAGCTCAGGCTGTCGACTGGTGTAACTTTTCTTTTAAAAAAAATTAACATTTCTGTTTTATGGCTAATGCCTGCGCTTGGCGAGTGTCAACCCAATTGGCGTCAGTTTAGAGGAGAACGAGGAAAGGAACAAAACGATTAGCTTTAGTGGGAAAGAAAATGAATCCCAGAAACTACAGGCAGGTGATGGCTACCATTTTTGAAGACGCGCTCATGATAGTATTGCATCCCTTGTAGACGTATACTATACGTCGGCCTCCATTGACCGGGCATTTGTAAATCTCAACGGACAGGTTTTGCAAGATGCCTTGAAGCGATTTAGGCATCGAAGAAATGCGGTGATTAAAGCAAACGGAGGTTACAACAAATGAATTGATGAACATCCGTTATGAATGTACTTACCGGCACACGCAAAAAATAATTAGTCAAAGATTAGTTAGCTATGCTTGCTGAACTAAGCTACATCAGTTAAATGTTCAGCTGCCTCCTACCTGTAGGCAAACCTGGCGGCGGTGATACGTTGAGGAGCTTCACCGCCCGAAACTACGAGTTCTGGGGTCAGTTCGAAGGAAGCGTACATAGTAACTGGTGATGGCGGCCTCGGCCGTTTCACGTTCCCCGGACGGGCCGACTGATCCTGAACCGCTTGAGTAGGGCTGTTAAAGGAGCAAAAAACATGTCGGCTGCGAACAAAACCGGCGAATTTCCGCGCGTCGATCTCAAGCGAGCGGGCGAGCCTTAGTCTCCTAGAGAGTTAGTCACCCGGGAAGTAAAAGAGTCGGGGAGAGCGGAGAGAGATAAGGACAGTTGTTAAGGGTCGGGCCGGATTGCACCCCAGTGACTAGCCAGTGAGGAACGGAACAGCGAACCGATTGCGGGCTGCCAGTTAAAGGGGCTAGTAAAGGGAGAAGCAGGCCCGGCTGATGGTGGAGCCAGTCTCCATTGCTGCGAGGGCTACGGGTTGTCGTGCGTGTCCTATATGCCTTCCTTCGCTTCGCCATGCGGCTAGGCAAGCAATGGTGGCAGCAATGACGACAGCAACAACAACAACAACAACAACAAACGCAACAACAGCAGCAGAAGGAACAACAACAACAACAGCAACAACAACAACAACGGACTGAAGGTAGACCAGCCACCCCTCCGGCCCATCCACAACGGCTGCCAACCTGGCCGCTTGCCGATAAGATGAGGATGAGGAAAACACGTCTTACCGTTATTCGACTCACGTGGAGCGTGGAAGTCAAGCTGAAAAATTTAAATTTGCTACTGCTTCTGCTACTGCTGCTGTTGCTGCCGGTGATGGAAATCGCGAGCCAGCCAGCCAGTCAGCAGCGAAAGAAGAAACGACGGGCCTGCGTTCCGCGGGCTGTGTTTGAGGGGCCGAAGCCGGACCCGATCGCGGTCTCGCCATGCCGGTCACATCGCAGCAGCTCAACGTGATGATGATGGTGGGGCGCTCAGCTATCGCGGCACTTCCACCACCATTGGTATTACTGACACTAGCCCCCATAGCAGCAGCAGCAGGGGTATGACGACGTAGGCGAGGACGTCGTGGTCGTTCGCGGCCCATTCGCGACTGTGGGGTAGTTGAGGAGTTCAAAGGGGGAGAATGGATGGCAAGGAAGGAGGTAAGCAGGTGGACAGCCGGACTCGCCTGGCATAGCCGTGTAGCTGAACATGGTTGTTGATCACATCGAACGAGCAGCCAGCGAGCAAACAGTGAAATAATAATAATAATAATAGCGTTTACAGTGGTGACGTTTAAACGAATCGCCTCGGCATACAGTGGTGACGTTTAAACGAATCGCCTCGATTCCTGCGTGTGCTACTTATCTTCTTAGCCCATGGCGCCAATTATAGAAGCGGCATTGTCTCTACACACTGCGAGAGACAGAAACTGTTTCAGATATTCACCCTCGCGCTGGACCCGCGTCGTTACTTCCATTCTTCTGGTCAGACCCCGAAAAAATCTTGCTGTCTGTCCCACTGCTGATGGGTTCTAGTGTTTCCATAGCTTCCGGTACGAAATAAACACTGCGTCTCTTTTTCAGTTTGGCGTGTTCTGCTACCCATCCTGTGCTAACAGAGCTATGAGTGAGATACGAAGGAGCTACAGTGTAGCGTCCCAGGCTAAGGACTTGCCGTGAGACCATAGCGGTATGGTCAAGGTATTAGGCCTCTTGTCCTAGTCCAATCCGAGGCCCTGGGGGTTTTGCTGGTAACCTTACCTTCCTAAGGGTTTTTTTAATCATTTTATTCAGTTCCATATACCGTGAAATTCTTCCAGAGCTTTTTGAACAGCTCAATGGGTATAGACCGTATAGATCAACCTAACTTTCGTATGCTGCGCAAAAAAAGGGTTTGCATATGGGAGCTCCTAATTCTGATAGCGGCAGCCAAACGGAACGTGGTTGGTTCCACTGTGGTGCCTAATTGTAGAAATGGCAGGGCTTTAGCTCCAAGACCTGTGGAGATTGCAGGAACTCCGCTAAACGCATCTCAAGCGGCTCTTAAGAACGCTTTTGTTAGGCGCGTGCTCAAATAGTTATGGATATCTCCTGCTATCTTACTGCTAATATCTGTCTAGTTTGCGCTGATATAGGTGCTTTTCCAAAAGGAAAGGATCCAGTTTTATCCTTATTTGGCACTTAGCTTCCGCCTTATGTTTGTGAATTAGCTTTTGCACGTTCTGGCTTACCAACGATTGTGACAGAGAATAAAACTGGTTCAGAGAAACAGCGTAACATGCTGGAGGCGAATCTATCGCACACCTTAAGCCAAGGCCACCGTCTATGAAAGGTAAACTTGCTCTCTCCCATATCTCGCCGTTCAGTTTGATGTTTAGCACCTCGCTCATGATCTCTCTGGTGTGAAAGGAGGAAGTATCATATGATTCAATATATATATATAAATATTTACTACGAGATGCATACCATATGTTTCAATTTATTATGAGATATTATTGTACTTATGATATACGTAGAGGTCTGTCGGTGCACTACGAAGTATGCAGTTTAAGCAGAGCTTTAATAATAATAATACGAAGAATAACCTCATGGAAAGAATGAACGAGGCAAAAAGAAAACGAAGCGAATCAAAGGGTAAGGAAAAAGTAAAGCTTAATGTGGCCAAAGAAAACCAGAAGGATGAACAAAAAGAAAAATCGTTCTTCGACCACGCTAGAGACAGGGAAGACGACGACGATGAGAACTACTACAACAACAACAACAACACCAACATGAGCAGTAGCAGAAACAATACCAACAACGACGACACTAAAAATCAGCTGAAAAAGCGTCAGTTACGGTATGCTTGTCGGCGACAAACTTCTCTTCTTCTCGAGATTTCCAGGTGGAGCTTAGTAAGTTGGAGCTTGGTTCAGCCGCTCTCCGGCCGCTCATCTGCAACTACCGTACGGTAGAGGTGGACAGACAGAGGGCACGCAGCCGTGGGAAACGCGCTATCTGGGCATGCGTTGTTTCTCTCGCCGTCTGTGCAAGGTAATACTGAGACTGGTCGTTGTCTTCGTCGTCGTCCACGTCGTCAACGTTATTGCCGTTGGTCGAGAGCGGCAGTCGATCGTCAATCTCATAGTAGTAGTAGTAGCGGAGGGTACTGGGGAGGATTCCGGCTACCGTACATGTAGCCGAAATCCTCCACAGCCTACCTCCTAGATCTACCTCCGCCGTACGTTGCCGTAAAGCTTGAGAGAGGAATCGTAGAACGGCTAGCCTAGCCTAGCCAAAGATAGGGTGCAGGTGTTGGTTGGAGCGCCTCCATCCCCTCCTCTCGGAGGCTGCCGGGGGTAGAGGCGGCTGCTACCGGGAGCGGGCAGATATTGAATTCTCCTCGTCTCCGTTTTCTACTGCAATTCCTTTCTTCGACACAGCAGCCAGCTTTCCTAGGCCTAGGCGAGCTGAGCCGCCAAATCGACCGGCACGTTCTCACTAACCCGCACACATACTCAACACCTTTCCCGGATGGAAAAAGGCCGAAAAAAAAAGATCACCGCCAAACACCTCGCTATCTTCGGCCGCTTCAGAACGTGCTAGCTGGAGTCTTCTTTCGGTAGCAGTCACTATACGGTGCCGTCGCTGAACCGTCAAAAGCAGATCATATTATATATATATATATATATATATATATATATATACATAAATATATATATATATATATATATATATATGATCACTTGCGATTTTAGCTGGTAGTGAGTTTTTATTGTTGTGTTGTATATATATATATATATATATATATATATATTAATATATATATATGTTAACGAAATGAAAGGACTTCAATTTCCACAAATGTGATTTATCTATGTATGTATACACATATGTATAATTTTACTAAATGAGGAGGGTTTTTTATTTATGGCACTTATATATATATATATATATATATATATATATATATATATAGGGCAGCAGCTCTTGTAAGAAATTCAAGAGGGACTTGAATATCGCTTCTTCGTCGCTTCAGTGGCCGGCGTTTGGGTGTGATATTATTCCCGTGAAGTGCTGTAATTGAAATCCGCCAGCGAAAAAGAAATATAATTAATAAACACGCTCGACTGCGTCTCATAGAACCTGTCTCAGGGCCGAGTACGATCAGCAGAAAGTAGGAATGCCGTGGAATTGCGAGCGACCATAGATTCCCTACGAATTTGAATGATCTCAGAGCGACTTTCCATTGAATTTGCGAAGATTTTCTCTGCAGTATTATCCTCCGCAACGAAGACAAGCTAGCCTTAGGGCCATATAGGGCTTAGTATCGGTATAAATCAATGTTAAAAATAAAAATAATCTGAAGGCTTAGCATGTGTTAGTAGAGCCGAATAGCGGCAATCTAAACGCAGATAAAACGTAGTTATTGCTGAAGTGTGATGAAAACATATCGCGGTTATATCTACTAGAACAAAAGACCGATTTTAAACCTATAGAAGTCGTAAAATGCATTTTATATTTTCCGTCTTGATAGGTCTCTCAAAAGCCGTTTAGGTTTAAATTTATTTCCAGTTTGATGCCGTTTCACGTTTGATACAAGTTCCGCAAAACCGAGTCGAACATCTACACACTTGGGGAAAAAGATTCCTACGCATACAGAAAAAGACAAAAAGTTGTCGCCGAAACTCCTGCTGTCCCTGGAGCCGTGTTTCAGACCTTTCTTTGCGTGCAGAGTAGCTTTTATTCTGTACACAGGTCGAACGTGCCGGTTCGTGGATACGGACATTATGACACTGAGCGAAAATGTGCTGCGATGTTTGTGCAGTATGGGACAAAAGCCGTTATTCGCGCGCCGAGCAGTAAAATGCTGGGAAATGTTCAGCAGGCCAGAAATACTAGGGCTAACAGAACATCAGTTAAAAACGATAGCAATTCAGTTCGCGCCCAATTGATTTTTTTGAGGTTACTACCACAGCCGTTCGAGTCAATTATAAGCCTGCCTTATCTATACTAGGTCTATTTTAGAAACGTGCACAATTCCAAGCAATGTCCTGAAACATTCCTGCTAGGCAGACTGTTATAATACAAAACTTACTATATCAGTATAGTCACTTCTTGGGTTTTGTAGGACTATGTATACAGCGAATCCCGCTAGGATATAAACATATTATCTTGTATAGTACTGAACCACGAAACGTAAACGCACATGCATTTTCAACTCACTCAATGTGACAATTTTTCCCTGCGCAAACTTGGACAACTGTTTTTTTCAAAACAATTCTGATCAGTGAAAGAGGCAAAGTCTTGTCGTCCGTTGACAACAAGACAACTTGAGCTTGTGAACGTCCGAGGTTCGAACTGTTCCGTAAATCGCTGAACCGTACCAGCATCAAGCATTCATTCAAACGGCCTCGCTTATGCCGTTTGTTGCATCATCCAAACATATTCGATCATCGTTTGTTCATAGATATGTGTATGAGCGACCCACCTTTCAATAGCAAATCTGAAAGAACTTGACAAAATTAAAGCCAGTTTGCTTGAAAGAGTGCTAGTAGTCCACCGCACTAGCCGCAATCGGCTTGTATATCTGTTGGCCTCAACACCACTCTTTGTGGAGGAGCTCAGAGCAACTTATGCTTTACCGAAAACGGAGGCCTTTGAGAATCATCTTGCCGATTGGGAGTATAAATTTGCGGATGTTGATTGGCGTTTTTATGAGACTAGAGCGATGACTACAAACTACTGTAAGAGGCAATGTTGTAGAAACAGATACTTCGTTACTGGGTTTGCAACGCATGGATTTCATATGAAGATATGTATACGAAATGGGTGGCATGAGATATCAATCAACCGAGTGTGAATGCAACCTATGCGGAAAATCATGTGATCTGTATCATCTCCAACAGTGAACCAAAGCAATATCGCTGATGAATGTTCTTTAGGAGAGCTGTAGCACATATGTGCATAAACCAAATATTGGTTAATAAACAATACATTGAGTCATGTGTATGAGCGAACGCAAGTCTCTCTCGGTTCGCTCTTATTCGTTTGGAGTTTCATACGATTGTATCTATTATAGCAGCGAGTCCGAAAGTACAACCACGTGCTGTGGTCAACAACGACGACGACGACGACAACAGCAGCAGCAGCAGCAGCAGGAGAGCACGGTCACACAACAGTGCCAACAATTGTAAAGATGCTTACTCTTCGCAGCACAACGCAGCTGACGCAATACTCGGTAGCTCCGTGAGCAGCCTAGAAGGTCCGTGGCTACCGTGCCCGCACTGGACCGGCAGGAAGGCTACCAACACAGGAACATATACTGCTCTAACGCACAACTATGCGTGCACAGTGTTGACGCTTGAAAGGGAACGCACCAATAGCTCTTGTCCCGCCTGATCTATTTGTTTGGCTGAGTTTTATTCGCCCGCCCGCCCGCCCGCTCGCCCGACCGACCGACTGACCTAGGACTGAGGTCGAAGGTGAGGAATGTTAAGGGTGACCATGAGGGTGCCAAGTTTCAATATAGGGAGAACAGTAGGGGAACCATATAGGGAAACAAGCGATGTCCAAGCGGTGGTTCGGTGAGTAGTAGATAGACAAACGGTGCTGGCGCGTTATGGCGCGGAAGGGCTGTGAGGAGCGGTGGCTGGGTGGGTCGAATTGTGGTCGACAACCGAAATTCTTCCAAGAACGACGCACGCGAAAACGTCACGAATGAACGTGTATATTTGCCCGTTTGTATGTTTGCCCAATGTGTACATTCGACCAGCATAGATGCTATATATACCTTGACGCTGACCAGTATTCTTGGTATACGGCAGAAATGGCAGCAGGAGTTGAAAATGTGCCATCCCCCCCCCCCCCGATAATAGAAGGTCTGAAAATTCGACTCGAACTCGGACAAAGGCAACAGTAACAGGCAATTCTTATGGGTCTAGTGACCACGTATAAATATGGACGACAAGCAGCGTTCTTGGAGCTAGCCGCCACTTTGGGCCGGGGCCTGTCCAGCTATCCAGAAGCCAGCAACTATCGGAATGGCTCTCGGCCAAAAACTATCTACGGTTCTGCTTCGGTGCGCTCGACGAATAATGCTGAAAAAATGCCCTAGGATAATGTGCAAAAACGACTACATTTCAATGCGTGCAAACGGTGTGCAGATAAAATATATTCGCTGTAATTGCGCGCTTCGGGTACGATGTTGTGCCGGTTAGCTAGGGAGAGGCCGGCGGATGCGAGCACCAAATATGTGTACATATATCATACCTTATAAACGTTTAAGGGCAAAATTCCACTTAAATATAATATACAAGAAGGAGTTACATATAAAGTTACCACTAAACGTATTGTGGGATTTCTAAGCTATATCCGCTATGAAATAATTGAGCTTTTGCCGAATTAAGGCAATAATTGACAGAAACTATCAAAACTACCTACTAAGAATGAAAAATATATATACGTGTGTTTACACACAATATTTCCTTCCTTTGACAATGATGCTTGGATGTATCAGTGCAAAACCGTACACGGGCATTAGCCTTACGGAAAAACAAATGAAGTTATGGTCATCGCACATGTTATTAATAAAACGCACTTATATTTAAAAAAAAAAAAAAGAATGAAAAAGACTATTTTTTCATGCCAATTTTTCACACCGAGAAATTCTACAACTACTACATTTTTCTCATTAAAAGAGCATTAAACGCATCTTATAGAAGGAGGTGATGTGTAGCAATGATGGAGTTGACACCCTATTTAATGAATAGAGATTTGGAATTTTTATATATAATGTTTCTTAAGCATTGTATGCCAATGCTACACTTACAATATGTATATATATATAAAGGCGAGCACTGCCGAGTGTGCAAACGTATTGTAAATGATTAATAAATCCTCACAATATTTTCTATATATATTTATATACTCAATAAATATACGTATGTATGTAGTTGTTCGCGTGCAGGCCGATATGCATACACACACACACACCTCTCTATGATGCTGCTACACAAAGTTTGAGAACGCCGGGAATCATCTACTAGACGGAGTTGACTGAGAGGCGGCTTCTTGCGTGCGCACTCAGCACCCCCATTGCAGACGTTGACGACGAAACTTAGCGCCTTAGACACTGAAACCTGTGCTCCGTGGAGGTTTCAGTGCCTTTCTCCTAGATTGCGGTGCCGAGATAAACCGAGACGCACCATTGTGTGAACAGCGGACGTGCGCGAAGGCGGTAACATACCACTGCGGTAATCTCTGCACGCTCTGTCGCTAACGTCCTGCAGTGACGCGTTCTTCGTCCTGTCTGCGCGCTTCTCCGAGTTCCTCCCTTCTGTATGTATGCTTCTCCCTTCGGTCTTTCAACCCAATGGTGTTTCAACGCAGCGCAGCGCAGGTTGATGTCCTGACGCCTTCACGTCGTAGTCTCTCGTCCCCCTGATTCTGTTGCGGATAACGAGACCGTGTGTGTGTGTGTATGCGCAAGACAGGGCAACACTTGTGCTCGTTTTAGCCGACGGCCCGACGGACGACTGTTTCACATCGCGGTCTGCTGCCGCGACCCGAACAACACTGCACTGCACAGCTCGTGCAGTGCCGTGATGTGATAGATAATGTTGAAACGCAGCAGCCTGCCAAGCGTCAAGGTGCTCAAGAGATCTGCGGCCAGAATAAACTGAAGCTGCTGTTGCTGCTCTTCGGCCAGCGACCCAACCAACATCGGCGGCCGACAAGTAACTGCGTAAGAATCGCATTGCTTCAATAAGTGCTTTATCTTTTTCTCTGTCTGTATATATATATATATATATATATATAGAAGAGCGACCGCAAAAAAAAAGTAGGTACTGCATCTCCTCTTCGCCTTTACGCACCGGTAGATTATAAACATAAACCAGCCCTGTATCAATCTCCGCACGCCTGCGGGCAAGCACACCCGCCGGCCTGGCTGATGGAGCTACTGGTTGCGGAGACGAAGAGCTTTCACAGGTCGTAGGTGCTAAATCGTTGTACAGATAAGAGAAATGGCTGTACTTTGAGCGTTCGCATGAGCACCGGCAAAAGAGTTTGGCTGTAGGCAAAGGTAAAAACTGTGCGACAGGTGTACACTAAGCAAACAACCCGCCCCGTCTATCTCTTTTTTTTCTAACGGAATCGAGATAATGGTTGCCGACGTATGGTTGTCCGATAACAAACGCTTAGCGACCAGATCGGCCTAAGCTTTCATATGCTTGATTATAGTTATATAATTACATATATGTATAATCATATTATATAATTATATATATGCAATAATACGCCGTCGTAGCTGGCGCACTCCAATCGTGTTCACCGATTTAGTCAACCTGTTATTGGTTAAACATAATTATACTCTAAAGCTACCTCTACCATTCCAAAAATAATCAGCGTTTAACATTTACAGCGCACTACAAGCGCTGCATTTTGAGTAAAAGTCCGCGTATACGCCGCGAAAACGATGCCTGCTTGACATGAAATCAATTATGCTATTTATTGAGCTGAATTTCAGATCTGCTGTGTTGCTCCAGACTTTAGTTAAATGTTGCCTACATTTGGATTGAGTATCCGCTACCTTGTAAACGCATCCGACAGTTGTGTGATCAATATACACATCCAACGCATAGCGTACGCGTTTCCGTTAAAACGGGTTTCCATCTGTGTTCATTTCACTTCTTGACTCTATTTTAACATAATTTGTCTCCGGTCGATACCATCATAGGCCACCTGAGCGTCCGCCTGTATGTAATATGGCAATACAAGTTGCTTTTAGCGTGTGCATAGCCCTAAGGAAGGACCTGCCCAGCTCGTTTCTCGGATCGCCGTTTTGACGGGACACCATTGGCAAATCTAGCACAAATTTCTGCTATTGATAGTGTTTGCGCTTATCTCTAGGTACGCCTACCAAGGCCCGCCAGGAGCGTCTTAATAACGACGCGTATACGGGTCATAAGTCCAATGGCACCCATTGTTAAGTCCTAGACGGGAAGTAGTGCATTGTTTCACCTAAGGTCACTCTTTTCTAGCGCAGATTGTTTGGCTAAATAGAGTTAAAAACAACGTTTTTAGAGACATTCGAATACTTTGCAGAGAGGCTCTATCGAATCTCTATCACAAACAAAGTCTATCTGTATCGATAAAAAGTCGTAAAATAGACTCGAAGTAATCCTGCCTTGGCGAACTTAATAACACTCTTATTTAAACTTGAATATTAAATAGAACCACACAGTATAACACGCAGATTGTGTATGGCATAGTATATCTGTGACGCACAACGGTTTGGCTGCGTTGAGTAATGCACATTGGGAAATATTCTTTCTAAGCAAACGACAGTGCATTTACAAATATTTTACTTTATTGCAAAGATCCGCGAAGACTAGCCTAACAATGCTACCTGCATAGCTTGTCATTTCATTCATATGCCAGGCTGGCCATTTAATTAAAATAGACACAAAGATCAAATCAACTATAATACTCTGATCGGATAAATTCGTGCGAATATCTAGACATTCTCGGGGCATGCATAAGTCATCAATAGTCTGAAGTCAGGCTGTACATACAACGTCCCGCGTAAGCCTTATTCTGTCTTGTGTGCTCCGTACTGCAGAGCAGACGAATGCGTCTACTTTTATGCTACGTTTGTTTTGCTAGGCGAGATAAATTTTGAATACGCTAACGACGTTAAGCTATGTCATTCACTTCATTTTCAGAGATGTCGTTGGAGGTGGGTGGGATTACCCGATTAGGCTAAATAGCCTTATACACCGCTTTAAAGTAGAAAGAAGCGTACCAGCACAACGGCGAGCAATCCCATCCCCTTCCAACTACAGGCTATTAGGCCTCTGTACCTGCTCATTAGGTGGAACCATTTGGTCGACAGCTAACGCGTGATCTGGTATCTCTTGCAATTAATCTACTACATCACTCAGATAATCACACATTTCACGTCTACTCGTCAACACAATTTTTTTTATTACACCATGAATGACCCCGAAGTCAACGTGCTATAATTTACTAGGACATTTTAGTGACATTAAACTCAATAACCCAAAGCTTCAACATTCCATACATCAAACAGCGATGTCTCGCTCAGAGCTTAGTTGTGGTCTGTTTGCGTGGCGGATGACAGGGTAAGCATCTATAAGCCTAGCCCGTTGCTGAACGCACATAGAAGTGATGCAATTATGTTTTCATTTTAAATGAATTATGCCCTAATGAGATATGTGTATACATATATTTGCAAATAAAGATACATTTTGTGATGTTATGTTATATATGTGGCAGAGACTAGTTTCAACAACCCAACGTCTTGCCAAGTTTCTATCTATCTATGTTGTACTTTGTACCACTTACCCATACGATTTGTACCGTTTACTTCCATAACATGTAGAAAGCCGATGACAGTTTTTAACTTGCAGACTATGTTTGATACTCTTCTATGTTGACCAGAATGTTGCGCAAAACTTAGAATGATGCTGTAGCTTGAGCCCTGAAGTATTCTCACTCTCTTGAAATGTATCTGGGCATTCCACTATTTCTATGCCAAACTCTACGAGATTTCGTCGCGCGACGGTTCGTAATCAACATTTTATGGTGGCGCAAATACGAGCTCCACGGCGTGTGTCTTTTGTTGCGCCTGCTGGATACAAAGTGAAATGTGGGGTGTATAAACACATTTGACCGTCCGTAGTCTATTCTGAATAAACCGACCATAAAGTGCTCGCACATCAATTGCCAAATGAAGCCAGCTGCCAACGGCCAGCGGCAACAACAACAACAACAGCGCCGACACTCCGTGTTCGGCAAGCGTCAATGAGTGACGTGGTGACAAGAACTATCTGAAAAAACGAAGCAAAAAGCAAGAAGCTATACGAGGCGCTGTGTTATTAGCCCACCCCCTACTATTTCCTCTAGACGCTCTACCTTCACTCCTTCTCTGAGATCTGCCTCGTGTCTCAGCTGGCGTATTCAACGGTAATCAAGCGGAAGCAGGCCGCGAAACGAAGTGCAGCTCTGCATACAGCATGGGTGCAAGCGAATGACATTACCCGCGTTAGGGTAGACCGTCATAGTCGCAGGCCGAATGGCCGGCCTGCGTCCTGGCTATCAACTAAATTTTTCTCGAGTCAGTCGTGAGCTCTTGAGTGGATTTTCTCATATCTCCTTTATGGCTGTGCCTGGCTCCAGCCCCCCTCGCGCCGGCATCCGACCACCGCCGACCTCCCAATTGCCCCAACCTCCAAACTCGCCCCACTCCGCCCGACACACACCACTTTCAATTCTGTTTGCTTGTTTGCTTTTAGGGTCGCGCGGGTTGGTTGGCGAGCAAACCAGCTGCGGTGAGAGGTTGCGCAGAATGCGGCCATGCGCAATGTGCATTTCGTTATTTCACCATATTCACGGTTATAGCTCCTTGCCCACCATGTATCATCACGATGCTGCTGCTGCTGCTGGGGGCCACTTCTAGAGTATAGCTGTAGCCCGGTACTGCGGTGACTCGTATTGCGGCGGCATACCAACGACGGCTTCGTCGTCGCAAGGGCAAGTTGCTGAGGCGTTTTTCTTTTTCTTTTTCTTCTTCTCCTTATTCCTCTTGCTCTTTCTCCTCGTGTTCCTCCACTCTTGGCAAGTTATATGTACAAGGCTAGATCTGTATGCAGATCTACGGAAACAAGCCGGGTTGGCTAAAGGAAGCCAGGAGCGCCCAGCCGTGGCTGCAGGAATAGCCTGTCGAGAGCGAATGGTAGTTCTCTTGACAGTGACAACTCTGCGGTACGGTACTGCTACTACTACTGTTGCAACTACTTACTACGACTATTACTACTGTTACTGTGAGTACTACTTTTATAACAAGTACCACGACACGACTGTGATGCGACACCCCCTCGCATTATGTACCGACACCTAAGATAAAGTAGAAAATACCCCTTTCGGTGTGAGCAGAGGAACCCAACAGCAACAGCAGCAGCAGCAGCAGAAAAACAGGAATAGCTGCCGCCGTCGCGGCCACAGCAGTAACAGCAAGCACTACGCCACCACCACCCCCACCACCACCACCCAACTACAAGTCCTAGCAATTTACACGCTCTGTCTTGTAGACATCTAGACGCGGAGATGAGGTCATATATGTAGATGGAGCTGCGTTTTCCTCGCCTTTCCTTCCATAGGAGGATACAAATAAATTAAACGACCTCCACGTTCTTTACGCTCGAACGAACACGCACCACCCCCTCTCACGGTGGATAACTGCAATATCTGTTTGTTAGTTCAGGGCTTCGTTCACTTCTCACATTTTGTCGAAATGTGGCGAAACAAGGCGGGTATCTCACGTAGAACAGGGGCTGGCCTGGCCGCCGGCACTCGAGGCATCACAGTCCACAGTGTCTCATAAAACGGCTCAGCATTGTATCAGTAGTGCTGGTCAGAGTCTTCGCCTAAAGCATCTTTCAGCACCTTGCTGTACGAACAGTTGTAGCTGCATATGGTTGTGTGCACATAAGAAGGTCTTTAGTTAGACGTTATTAGTGGTTCTCCTATGCTAGATCGCCCTGGCGGTAGTACATTTGCTTTTATATTTGTCAAAGAAATGGGGTTTGGTCCACTTGCACCTGCGCAAATCAACTATCAAATCAAAAGCGCAAATTGCCCCCTAGCTAAATGAGAAAAAACATGTTGATAAGGTAAATTCTTGTTCGTTGTAGACATAATGCCAAACTGTGATCGGTTGACAAAGAGTTGTTGGAGGAAGTGGGGTGCATTATCTTTTGCATTAAGGTGAGATTACAACAACGAAACGCAGCTCGTGTAGATTTTGTGCTACGCTTTACAGAACGATGTCAAATAACGAGCCAATCCTAACCAAATGATATTAAAAGAAAAAATCCTAAAAAGTATGTGTTCGTAGTAGTGGTTACAACTGCCACGCATCGCTGTACACGCTATGCACGCAGTAACCAATGGTATTTTAGAGCTATGCGACATAGAGTATATGAAAATCAACGCCAATAAGATTGGGCCAAAACAAGCACACTATTACCAGGATGCAAGATTACGATAGAAACGACATATAAATAATTATAGATTACCAAAAAAAACGACTGAAATAAGATGTCAAGTCAGACACTTGCACTCTTTCACACGCTTCAAAGTCTGTTATTAGTTTCGCCCGGTGGGACGGTCGCTAAAATGTTCAAATTGTATCTAATTAACTGTATTGTAATTATGTATTATCTTGCAATGTTATTGCAAAATAAACAATAGGTATGTTTATTGCAGTTTTCGGCTTTCAAGTCTATTATTCATAGAACCGCTGCAAAATGTGGGAACAATGTGGTTGTCATACGTGAAACAGGCGCTAGCACGGATGTCGTCACACGAGGCATTGTCCACGGTGTGTCATAAAATCAAAGCAAATACGCGCTAAGAGACTGCCACACAGCAGGAGGATTTTGGTGGGTTGAAATAGCAACGAGCGCATGCATATGTAATTGTTATATATTTGTTTATTGTTTTTCTAGCAGTCATGTTATTATTATTTATTCAATGTAATCAATTATTTACGGCCGGACCATGACATTTGGGTCCCTGCGAACGTGTGCACCATTACGGCACTTACATTAACAAAAATGATAATTGTTATAATTATATGTTACAATGAATTCTTCAGCAATAAGAAAAGTTGCTTAAAAATTGTGCAATTCGGTTGTAGGCGACAAACGAGCTGAAGTCCGGCGCTTTCGAAGCCAGTTGAGTTTACTGTTTAACGCAAATAAAGTCACATTTAAGAACTGCACTGAAATACATCGAAACTCATTTCAAGTTAGCATATAATCAAATTGGAAAAGTACCTGGCTGCCTTTCTGTGTATAAACCCCGGATGACTCATTCAGCTTCACACTCCGCCAGAAAACGAACAATATAATCATTTATCACATTGCGGACTCTGTGTTGACTAAATGGTCACTCTGACACTAAAAAGGATAGACAGAAATTTTACAGCCGAGCAATGCATACTCAATCAAAGCAATCTGTCAGCTTACCTCCAATTTAACAAAACAGATTAAAAAACAAGGAAAATTGACTATGCCAATAACGAAATACGATCAAATAACATGCTACTTACGTGGAAAGTCAAAATGCATTATTCCAGCGGTTAAAAGGTGAAGTTAACGATTAACGTCCGATACGGCGCTTTCCGCTACTCTCCTTGGTGAAAGACTATCTAAAAAAGAAGCGGCGCTTGAAATAACGAAAGCCCCGTGAATTGCGCACAAAATTGCGAGTGCACCTAGGCGTATGCGAGGATTTGGAAACATTGGTTTTAAATTGGTTTTGTAGCAAAATATGAAGATGCATTTCAAGGCGACGAAAGAGTGAGAAAGAGAGACTGAGTAATACGTGGAACAAACAATTTTAAATTAAACAATCAACAGCCAAGCCTTAGTTTACATGGCTGGCGACAGAAGTAATCGCATGCGCGCGCATTAGTGAAGCCACCCCAACTCGGTGGCAGCCAAAACTATCAGTAATATCAGCTGAGTCATGAGATCTGCACGGTTATGCGTAATAGTGCTGTAGTGGAGAGCTTACAGTATACAAACGTTTTTAAAGGTGGATGACCAGGCTCATGGCTAGAAAAAAAAATTTTTTTTTAAGAGGTTGTTTTTAATTCTAGACCATCCTCCGTGCCCTACGGGCTTGGAACTTAACCTGCGGTATACCTTCATTGCACGGAAGGCCGGACATGTTAATCTATCTAGGGTCTGTTCCCCAACAGTCTTTGTGGCAGCATGGCCGCTGACTCTCAGCGGTATGGTTTATCATCTATTCTCAATGGGCATCGTACAAAGAAAATTCGATCAACAATGACCCGGCTTATGGCCTGCCGCGTAAGCCCGATCCTCTCGGTAATGCAGTCTGGAATCTGGTTGCTTCAGCTGCACATTGGCAATCCTATCATATATCTATAGGGTTTATATATTATCATAGGGTATCATCATATAAATCATATATCTATAGGGTTTATATATTATCATAGGGTATCATCATATAAATCATATATCTATAGGGTTTATATAGTAGGTGCCACCTAGTGTATCCCAGAGTGTCAAACTAACCCTCTGATTGGAGAGCAGACCTAATAGTCCTTTCAGGTGTTTTTATTTTTCTGTTCTGCTGGAATAAGACCGACCGAGTCTTAAAGTTCTTTACTCAAGGGCACATATAGCTTTCAATGCGTGCTGCTATCATTGGTTCGACGTCACGCTAAACTTCAACAATATTCGATCCGTGACACCCTAGTAACACCCTGCGGGCGGAAGGGGGGGGGACTGATAGCATTCGAAACTTTGTTATAAGTATGCGTCTTTATCTCTTCCAGTGCTGCTTCGCATTCTGATCGTTAACGATTTACGCCCACTGGGTTGCACCCGGAGGACCTGGCAGCTCGTCGGTAAGATATGCATAGGTCTGATGTGGCCGGGTTTCAACAGGCCGGGCGCAAATCGGAAGTGCCTTGTGACACGGAGGCAACCCTCTATCTGGCTCTCGTCGCTCTCAAAGGGAGCTTCAGCCGCAGGCTAAAACTTTCGGCCAAACGCAGGTCGGCCTCAACCTCGTCGTACGGGCAATCCGAGCACACGTAGTAGTGCAGTATCGCACCCTGTAAGTAAACTTGGCGTATTATTGTTCAGCACAAAACTGAGGTAGGACATTATTGCCAAGCGGTCATGGCTATAAAGGAGTGTACATATAGTAACATTATTTATAATAATAGCGTCTGTCTCTAGATGGAATGATGCTGTACCCGAAACTAATGGGTAAAACGTGGACATCTACATGGCAGTCTATGTTAATAACGTAAAACGATTTAAAGCAAAGTTGCACAATATTTCAAGAACAGTAGACAACTTCTTTCTGTGGTCTCGAGGTATTTGTTGTAGTCCTACCTATAAAAAATTAACTTGGTGGCGATGTACTTAATGCCTCTAAACTAATTAATGATATTGAGGTTATTAGACCACAGACCTCTGGTATAGCTACAACCTGTCCGACGAGTGTCAACTGACTATTTCGAACATTACTTGTCTACTTCGACTGCCGTACTGAGGTACTGTAGAACTATATATATATATACGATTTTACAAACAATCCTGTCTTGCCTACGTTGATGTATGCATAATTTGTATGAAGCAAAGGTCTAACGACAATTAGTAACCGTATTGTTTAAGACGCATTCAAAGTTCACTCATCGCGTTGTCTTCGCTGCGGAGTCGACCCCGGTAATGTCGACTCTGACGAAATTGTAGCCATACTCTACAGAAATGATAACAAAATGTTTACGGAAGTTTATACAAGGGCGTTGCGTTCAATGGCGACGGCTGCAATGTGATTCAGTTCAGAACGACACTTCGTGCCATCGATAGTTATGCAAAGCCCGACTGATACCCGATAACGACTGTTGCTCGTGACCTGGTGTTACCGTACAAAATGACGTTTAACAGTTCGAGTTAATCAGAGGCATATTTCAAGGCGTACTAATATAAGTATTATGTTTTATCTGACTTAAAGTATGTTTATTCCTAATAATTTCAACCAAAAATCCAGTGAAAGTCATTTCAAATCGATATGCGCATTGGGATTAAAGAAGAAAACCAGAAGTTTCTGTTTCGATCCCGCTGCCCTCGGATTTGCCGGCCGTCCCTTTTTGTCTGCATCATCAACATGTCAGAATAAATCTACGATATTCGACCGTTACTATTTGGCAAGCAGATAATTTAATATGTCTACAGTTTATCGTCGACGCGAGAAATTCTGTTAACACTCCATTCATCGACAAGTGTCTGCAAATAACCCGAGATGTGACAGAATTGATGTAGTTTATTTTTTCTAGAATAAGAAGAAATGCATTAACGCACTCATTGATTGATGGGGTGGGAGTTCTAGCGTTAAGGTTGCCGAAGGAATCCCGTGACGAAAGCGGTTTACCTCAAAAATGCGCGCTAACTATTCCGAAAAAAAAATCGAAGACACATTTGTGGGTATTTGCTGCTCCGTGGTTTACGGCGAAAGAATATCCTATTCCTTAGCTCATCTGGGGTGCTTGAGGCACGAATCGCTTTTTACCACACATAGGAACTTAGTACATACGCAGCCTTTTGCGTCTTTCAGTAAATGAAATAAAAACGACGTAGAGTACAGCCATTAAATTAGAACCATTTCAACTGCTATCTAGCAGCCATATGAAGCAGATGAAAAGTTGTATGTAGAGACTAGGATTTTAGCAGCTTCATATAGCTCAGAGCAACACCCATTAGACAGCACTCACTACATGCACACTATGGCAGACCGCGACCAAATATTGGTATCGCATACGTTATCTTAGCTACAGATCGGGTAGTCAACACGGTACCCAAGTGTTGATCAAGTTATGAGCTATCATTCGGCAGTTTTATACGAGTTATGTTTTCGGTCTCATATGTGAACAAACAGACTATAACATTTACAATCCACGGCATCTTCCTATACGGTACGTCACAATGTCAAGATAAGCAAATAGGTAATAATAATACGTGTTATATGTGGGGGAATGCAAATAAACTTACACTTACGCAAACGTGGCGATTGTGTTCCGTGCTGAGCAGACATCGTCTTTGCTGGGGATATACTGGCTCTGTCCCTTGCTTAATACGGCTTGCGTGTTGCTACTGAAGTAGATGTGCAAGACAAAATATTTCTACAATTTGACCAAATCTTGTGGTTGTTTTATGACTCAACCAATAAACAAGCATCTCCATACCGACTTGTCATCTTTTTTGTGTGATCCATTATCTCTAGTGAATAATCAGAGTGTGCCATCCGCTCGCTGGTGTTACAAGAAAAAATTCCCTATGAATAAATCTTACTATAACGGTGCGTGACCCTGCTCTCACCAGCTAAGTAACCAACAAGTCCACTGTACCATAGTCAACGCTGGACAGCTAAACGAGACCGTAAAAAGTATGTCGTACAAAAGTGTACTAGAGTCTACCTAATAAGATAAAATAAAAATATTAATATATAATAAACACTCAGTGAGTTGTATTTATTTATATTCAATATAAGGCAATTAAACACGGCTTTTGATTCGCATTATACACTGAAGATTTTGTTCAATTACAAGAGGTAAACATTGAGAAAGAATTTTCTATGACATAAAAACGGATGGTAACAAATGCTTAAAACTTAAACATACTTTGGCTGCCGAGATGATCCGACGTTTGCTCCGGAATCTAAATCAAATTATGTAAAACGTACTATAAAAATCAAGTCGTTGTTCATTTGATCTAAATGTAATTGATGGACACCCTCGTCTTTCATAGATTTTTTAGTGCTTTAGAAATACTACCCATCTGCTTAGAAATGGAGCCAACCAGCGAAATCTAAAATGTTGTTTCATCATAGGCAAAAACACGTATATCACTAACATAAGAAGTCTAACCGTGTACTTTGTGCAATCTGATCCGCGCCAAGGTAAATTGCCAAGGTAGCCGCGACTTAATCTAGCAAATGCTCAACATTCCCACCAGTTGCGCTTTGCCAGCCAATGAAGTATAAACGCTGCAAACCGTGTTACCGACTCCTTCCTTGGCTAACGCATCGTCCAACCGACAATGATAATCAAATTAGCTAATTTCAACTTCCCCATATGCTTTTAAAATGACTTGCGACACAGCGTCGAAGCAATTTTTTTTTATGTTAGACCAGCTTGCCCTCTATTCTAAGCTGAAGTTTTATTAGTTAGCTGCTAAACATGTAGGAAGGCGACCCATTGGGGCCCACGCCTACCTGAGCGTAGGAAACCTAAACGATTTTTATTCTGGCGTGCGACTTGGTAACAGCCAAAAAAGAGATGCAGAGTGTAAAAAGCTCGGTTGAGAGGAACAGCGTTAAAAAGCTTCGTTTCGTGTCAAACCACTCAAAGTATAACTCGGCAGGTTGTTCCGAGGGCGGTGCTTCAGAGGCGGTAGTTTGCAAGTTTTCAGATTCTATGGATGTAAATGCGAACGTACTATGTATGACGCACATGATAAAAACGGTATATGAGTATTCCCGCTAGATCTGGGGAGCGACATGAATTCAGTGCAGTCGGTGAAGCAATATAGGGGGCATGGACCGCGACGACATCTGCAGTTCTCTCTGGGTTCACGAAAACCCAGCAGACCGACAAAATAAATAATGAAATGCATGAGCAATGTTGCGAGTGGTAAGGTGATGACATGGAGCAAGAAATTCCTTCCACATCTGGTTAGTCACCGCTAGTGATAAATACAATTTTCTGAGGACTAGAGACATTTTGTTAAGAATACTTGTGTCAAAACGTTTCCAAAAACTTTACAAAACGTTTCCGACTATCCGTGGCTGTGGCAATCCGGCTCTCCACCTTTAAGGCCCTTCTTAAGCTAATGTTTGGCCTCGACAGAGTGTGGTGTCATCTGACTCAGGCGAATATGAATTCACTAGAGCAGTGTTTGTTCGTTATATGAAATGAGGGTTGTGCCCCCCCTACACAAGCTCACTGTCAGTGTGCTTACCTGTTGTGGAAATAGCTAGAATTCCACTGAAGAAGCAACAGAAACTGCATGGTAACTTGGAAGGCAAGTATACTACAGGCCAGAAGAAAATTGGTTATCTAACAATCTCTAGTTACATCTCCTTTAGAATAAGACCGTTTGCGACAGCACCACGTACACAGCTGCTATCACTGGGTGTGCTTTAATACTACATAGTGACTTTAGTTCATGCATTTTTCGGTACTGCTCCGTGTTGACTGGCATGGTATTTAACGCATTGCATGGCGGCTTTTACAGGGCGCTCACTCAGCGGCAAACAAAACCTTTTCGGGCTGACCCTCAAAAAATAGTTTCTGGGCTGACTTTTCAGCCAAGATTTAACGTCCGTGGGACTGCTTTTCACATTGCTTCATAGACGGACCCCCATCAATACAAAGTTGCAGCGGTGGGGCTCGAACCCGCGCACTTATGTGTCTCCTCCGGTCGCGAGGCGCAGACGAATACGCCTCGCCACCGGACGGGCTGACCCTCAGCCAATACAGGTTGGCTTCCGCAGTGCTTCGTAAGTCGGACCCCATAAATCCGAATGTGCAACGGTGTGGATCGAACCTATGTGTCTCCTGCGGTCGCGAGGCGCACGTGAATGTACCCACGCCACCAAGCTCGACACTCAGCGGTAACAACGCGGCGAAGAAGACAACCAATAGTTGACCTATATACACTCAGTTGAAAAATAATGAATGATGATGATGATGATGATGATTATTATTATTATTATTATTATATTATTATTATTATTATTATTATATATTATTATTATAATATCTGCTCAGCCTGTGGGACGCCTGTAGAGAGTAACGGCCTTCACCCCCTGAGCTGCATCAAAAGCCATGGAAGAGCCGCTAGGCACGCGGAACTTAACTCGATCATAAGGAGAGCCCTGCGTCGTGCAGGCATACCGAGTACGCTGGAGCCCAGACTCGATACAAGCAGTGACAGGAGGCCCGACGGAGTCACTATTCCATTGTGGTCTTGCGGTAAGTGTCTGGCATGGGATACAACAGTATCCTGCACTGTTGCCCCGTCCTACCTGACACAGTGCCCTTGAGGCCGGCTGGGTCGCCGAACATGCAGATCGAGAAAAAGACGAAAGTACAGGGACTTAGAGCCCAGATACCACGTCGTGCCTATCGCTATGGAAACACTAGGTCCCGCTAGTAGAGGCACAAGGAGATTCATTAAAAGCTTGGCGAGCGGATACAGGAGAACACAGGCGACCGACGAGAGAGCGAGTTCCTGCGGCAGTTGCTCTCGCTGGCGGTATGCAGAGGTAACGCTGCCGTATAATCGGGTCAATGTTTTGAGAGGAAGAAACTGCTAA
>QVRM01001745.1:445000-469874 GCA_003439945.1 Dermanyssus gallinae | reverse complement strand
AAACAACGATAGCAGCACCAGCAACAATAATAACAGCAACAAAAACAACAATAATAACAGCAACAAAAACAAACAATAATAACGCAACAAAAAACACATTAATCGCAACAACAACACAACAACAACACAACTCTGAAGTGGTTCGTCATTCGTGAAAGTACAATAAGGTATAGCTAATCGTGGATCAGCAAGTTCTGCTCATTACTTTTGTGACAGTCAGTGTGATCGATCGCATATTTATTATATGAGCCTATTGTCGATGGTGCGTTTGCCTCCCAGCTGGCCATACATGTCAAGTAATATCAAACAACCAACGAAAGCCTTATTTAGTACAGAAATTATTAGTATGCAGCCCTTCTTAATTTATCAGTCACTTATTGTTTGATAAGTCAATCAACAGAACAAATAAGCAAAGCAGTCGCGTTGTGTCTCTTACATCAAGCTGTCCACCTGCTACAGGAACACTCTGACTATGGCTAAGCCACGTACAATAAGTACCATACGAATGTTTTATTTCGGAGAAGCTAAAGTCGAGCAGGCCAGCCGGGAGGTCGGGGGCTTAGGCTTATTCAATGTGTTGAACATTTCTGGTCTGGCCTTGCATTTGACTGTAACTACAGGTACAGCAGGTCTATAGTGCAGTCAGCGGCCATGCTGCCACAAGGACTGTTGGGAAACCCTAGATATCTTAACATGTCCGGCCCTCGGTGCATTGAAGATATACCTCAGGTTAAGTTCCAAGCCCGTAGGGGACGGAGGATAGTCTAGAATTAAAAACAACCTCCTTAAAAATGTTTTAATTCTAGGTCTATAGTGCATAGTTATCACTATCTGGTATTTCTAAAGGCCGCCTTGCACGAGAAGTCCGAGTTGTGCACCTGTCGGCACTCTGCCTGCAGAGTTGTGCCAAGTACCATGTAGCAGTGTGCGCACCACTGGAGCATACATTGTTGCACGACTTCTCTCGCCGAAAGCGGTGAATACAGATAACAATTATGAGTAGCCTTATAAATGGCGTGTATATTATATTGTATCGATTATAAGTAGCCTCATAAATGACGTGTATATTATATTGTATTGATTATGAGTATCCTCATAAGTGACTTGTATATTATATTGTATCGATTATGAGAAGCCTTATAAATAGGAGAAATGTTGAATATATTAATTGACAACAATTTATGGAGAAATTGCAATGGGAGACGCATTTAGTCGCTATTGCGCCCTAGACATTTTAGAAATTGTTGTTGATTTATTAATAGTGAATAACGGAGTTTCACCTAGGTTTACATGCTTGCAGTTCACACACAGCTATGCGTGGACAATAAGACAATATTACACAATTTTAACATTGTTTAACAGCAGTAATTAATATTATTATGATGATAATCGGTGTAACAATCCCGTTATTGGCTAACGGCAAATGCCTAGTATGGGATGCTACCGTGTTCTGCACAGTGGCTCCCTCCTATTAACGCCACAGTTCATTACAGGCGGGATGGGGTGTCCAGCCTGCAGAAATGGGAAAAAACGCAAGTTCCAGGAACTGGAGACGGGCTACATCGTAGTGCCAATATCTATGAAAACATTGGGTCCGGTAAACAAGGCAACCAAGAGATTCATCAGTGAGCTGGGCAGACAAATTACAGATTCACAGGCATCGGCACGAAGACTTGTTTTTACGGCAACTGCTGTCGCTTGCAGTGTGTCGAGGAAACGCCGTATTGTCGGCTTTATGGAATATTAATTAAGAGCTAGGAGAATACAATAATAATAAAAAATCATCATCATCATCATCATAATCATACGACAAGAAATCGTTATCATAACGGTTAAATAGAGAAAATATCCTAAGGCGAAGAAATATTCTTTCTTATATTTATTATAATTATAATAGCTAACTTAAAACGAGGGTAGGCTCACTTAATTGCAAATTATGACGGCGAGCTGGTAGCTGGGGTGGAGCCGCTGGACCTCTACAGTGTGTCGGTGGTGCTAGGTCCAATATCCTCTCGTATTTTTGGTTATGGCTGACCGCAGAATACAGCGTAGCAGCTGCCCAACAACTCTAACCGAACAGTGATTGCGTCCCAACCAATAAATCAATTAGTGATCACGCACGTCGCCACTGTCCGCTGGACCAAATAGTAATAATAATAATACACCAATAATAATAATAATATCATGCGTAATGCTAGCAATAGTTGCATGCTGTCTACAGTGTGCCGAGTTAAAATCACCATAACCACGGGTGGATAACATAGACGACGACGACAACAACAACAACAACAATGACAACTAGACATCCTTGCAAACGACTTTGGTGTGCAGTGATATCTTGAAGCTTGAAAAGGAATACGCTGAGGTGGGTGGGATGGACCTCGACCATTCATCATAGCGTTATCTGCCACAGCCAGCCGACTAGCTTATTGCCGACGGAACGCAAACTTCATCTCGCCCTCGCCGGCGCCCCGATCGCCGCCTTGAGCATCCTGATGCAAAGCCTATAATTATAAGGTATCGCGGCCATGAGCACTGCCATCATAACGACGGTTGGGAACATATGATCAGCCGCCTGGCCACTGTCCCGCCTGAAAATCCCTTTTCAGCAACCGTTGCTTCTTCATATATATATATATATATATATAGAATTTACTTACGCATAACTTCGCAAACGTTTATATATATAGAAAGTTTCATTAATGAGAACACTTTGTTGGTAGACGGTGAGCATTGGAGGTTAAGCTAAATGTGGAAACTCCGCCAGAAGATCTGCTAAGCTGCGCCTTGTTTACCCTTCTCTTCGCTGATCTTGGTGGTTACGTCCGACAGGTGTACCAAAAAGCCGTGGTGGTTATGTATGGAGATGATATTGTGGGTCGCTCATCGGAACCTGCGCTTTCCTCTCACGGTAGAGCGATTTTTGCAAGACGTTTTTTATATCTGTGAACAAAAGGCGGAGACATTAACATTTATATCAACTACAAATTTCGTACGTTTATTCATTTGACATGCTCGATAAGCGCCTGGTATCTTCGCTGTAAAAGTTGGCACTCTTGCCCGCTAAATGTTCACTAACCAGTGTCCACAAGAGGAGAAAACGGTTGCGATTAAACTCCGAATTGATGGGCAATTAGGCATCAGGATAAAATAGAATTACAGCGAACGAGGATTGAATTTCTGAACCTTTTATCTATTTGAGAATTACCATTACGGTAATTAGGATTTGCTTTGGGTTCATGAAAAGGAAAGAGTGAGAAAAGCGGCAAGGGCTGCGACGGCGATAAGGAGCCTAAATATATAATAATTGTGTGATGTGATAGTGACATAATTTAGACTCAAGGTAAAACAAATTCTGTGCACGTAAAATGTTGGCTAAGGGTCAGCGCAAGCAGTTGGTTGGAAAAGGACTTACATTAGAATTTTTTTTTGGTTTTTGAGCGGAATACTCGATAATCTACTTAGTCAGACACGCCACGACACACACTCCTCAGGTGCCAGGCATGGAAAGAGGCCAGAACCATGGCAATTCGACAGATTCGCGAGAGATGGTCCAGAGCGGGACTCACCCATCTCGAAGTACAGGACCCCCGGCAAAATGGTATAAAAGAGTTCGTGGAATGCATCCTGTGTTCGACCCAAACATGGCAATTGGGAGCGGAAGTAGCACGGGGGGTGATAAAAACAAAGCACAGAAGAGGCAGTCTTTTTGAGGCCGGCACGGCTGAAGAAAGCGCAACTTTGAATCAAACGGGTTCGCAAGGGCTAGGACAAAGTGTGCTTGACAGGTGGGGAAACCTGTGAGTGACCCCGGCCAATTGATCCTATAGGGCACTCGCCACTTCTCCTGATGGCCCATAGCACGGTTTTATGGAGATCTGGGCCATCAGAGAGTGAAGTATAAGGGGGGGAGGTGCGTTTAGTGGGCGTATCACATGTCTAAATATATATATATATATATATATACATGCATGCACGTGTACATCTATGTACGTATGTGTATGTGTCATCTCATCATCGGAAACCTGCCGTGTTCCTACCATCGTGGTCTCCAGTGCAAGAGGCGGGATTCATATGACCTCTCTAGCTTCACTGACATCAATGCCATTCCATCAGTGTCCCATAGCTGTGCTTTAGTCTGGATGTTCTTTTATACTATACGGCACTTGCTGCTACTTCTGCAAATACAATCGTGGTGTTTTGCCGGTGTTGATCATTTCTTTTCTATTATCATCGTTACTGTTGGTTGCTGCCGCCGCAGCGGTCACTGATATTCTTATTAAGACTGGTATTTTTGGCTAATCTTCTTTCTGCTGGTAATTTTAATATCTTTCTAGCTAAATAGAAAACAAAAAGTAAGATTAGACGCTTGTAGTATGATATCTCGTTGTGTGTGGGTGTGTGCGTGTTCAATTCTTTGTTGTGGTCTATTCGTAAATGAGAGTCATGGGAAAACTGTCTACAGGAGAGCTAGTGTCTCTGGAATACCCTGCTCTTGTTCGAGGTTGTCTTTGCTATTTATAAATATATATATATATATATATATATATATATATATATTTATAAATATATATATACACAAGTGTATGTGCGTGTCTGTATTTAGATATGTGGCTGTATATGTGTCATCGAGGATTGCATTTACCGTTACCCGCAACCGTTAGAGGCTGCACACATCTCTTATCGCAATCCGTTTGTCTCATTAATGTTGTGTTATCTCTCGGCGAGATTTACATATCTTGTCCATCTACAATATTTGTCCCACGGACTGCTCCTGTGTTATGATCACGAATTTCGAATTATATCGTCTTTGAAAGCGTATATATATATATATATATATATATATATATATATATACACGTATATATACACGAATACACCTGTACATCGAATACGTGCCTATCAGTCTAATGAGCGACGACATCGTCGGTTTCGTCAATCATACAGGTACGTCGCTTTGCCGCTGTTTCGACTTGTCACCGGGCGCAGTTTTTGGTGGGCCGGGCAAAAGTCGAACCCCCCCTTCCCCCCCCCCCCCGAACTGTCGTCGATGCGCTGGAAGTCTTAATCGGTACGTATGAACATGTTTATATATATATATATATACGAGTTATTTGTATGTATTATGAATGTGTATAGGCTTGATGTACTCACTGTCGTCGGGAACGCATTACCAAACTGGTCGAACGGACGATGGACCTCTTTCGTCAATCAGCCGTCGGTTGTTGTTGTTACTGCTGCTCCTGCTGCTGCCGGCGCTCATACTAAAGGATTTTGGTAGTCGCTCATTGTCGTATCATTTTTTGCCTTCTGCTATCGTTTTCTCGGTGCAGATAGGTGACACCGATGGACGACACGCGGCGGGACACTTCGTTCTTCTGCCGAAGTTCCGTAACAGCCGTCGCTCTGATTACCGCCGCTGCCGTGGTGGCCCTCGCTATAGCAGGGCCTTCTGCGGACTGATCGCTGTCCCCGTCATGGGGGGGGGGGGGGGGGGGGGTCAACATCTTCGCAACTGTCCACACCTTCATCATTAAGAAACACCACTATTGAGCAATCATCAAGACCACCATCGAGAAACTTATTGGGCATTAACATTCACTATGGTTCCGTTGACTACGGAACCAAGAAACCTATTTGCATTATCATCAACAGCGGTCGAACCATCGACGACGTCACCATCGAAAACACAAATGTCATTATAGCACTGGTCGTGGTCGCCGCAGAGCTTTTTTCTTCTGGTAGGATTCAGAAATAATTTTTTTAATAATAATAATAATAATAATAATAATAATAATCATCATATTAATAATAATAATAATAATAATAATAATAATAATTCCTGAATTTCTACCATTATATGCATGCGTCTTTCACTAGAAGCCACCCTAGTAACTAGCGTGAAGTAGACTCTGGGTGTCAGTTGCTTGCCCTCCCTGGAAAGGAAAACACGTGTCGTTTTTGCTGCTGCTGCTGTTGGCATTGCTTAATTTCTGTGACTTGCGGTTACTGGCAATTCTCATGTACGCACGATGCTTGCTAATTGTCATAGTGCAGCAGTAATAAAATAACATCATAGTAACTTTTCCTGTAAGTGCCCAATTAATGCATAAAGCTTATTAAGATATTATCGGCATATTTAACTGCGGAAACGGAGGGATGTATACGTATATACGTGTGTGTTTAATGATATGCGCTGATAAAGAAGAAAATAGCGTTTGAGTGAATTGATAAAACAACATTCGAGTATAATTGCAAACAAAACTGTTCGTTAAGTATATATATATATATATATATATATATATAGAGAAGCCCAGTTGCGCATTAAGCGACAAGCGCTGTCTAAGAAAATCATCCGCTCCACTATCTCCGCTTGCTGGAATAGGCTGCTTCCCGATCTTATCCAGCAAACCGCGAGTGGAAGGGTCTGGTCCGCTAAGGGTCTCAAAAACAAGTGGGTTAAGTTTTTACGTGTAACCGATATTTTGGTGCTTCCCTATTTTGCCTGTCTCAATAGAGCTAAAACGTGACCAGCCCAGGCCGCGCCAGCACTGACCATTGAAGAGTCAAATGAATAAGGAACTGTTGTGCCAAATGCAGCCGCTCTCCGACAGGGGCTAAGGTCAGATCGTCAGGTTCGCATTTTTCCATAAGGGGAATCAAGTCCGACGGGTTCTAGGACGCACGGTAGTCCACCAGATCATAAAGCTCAGCTGAAGGTCATTCAAGGCCTGGTGCCTTACTCGCCTGTCTGCGTTGACATACCGGAACAGTCCATGGCGTTCGTCCGGCCGGACGACGTCGCCGCCGACGCAAGTGTAAGTGTACTCCAGGTCTGTCACCAAAAGAAGTTCGATCGCCATTCTCACCTAATTCGCCATCCAGCAGAGTTCTAGCCTGTTTCATCGACTTATGGAGGGAAGCTGTCAGAGCCCTCTCGATAGGACACTCATATCAGACAACCCAAGGCCACCCCCAAAGAACGGGTAGTTTGTCTTGTAGTTTGTCTCGGCAACGCCTCTTCTGTAGCCTGTAAGCTTTCGTTGAGTCGCTCAAAGGTACCATCGCATAATATAGCTCAGCCGACCGCCCCCAAGGACAGCCGGAATTCCCGTAACCTATTACCTTTAGGAATACTTAGCAACTTTAGATCCGTCCCGACAGTCCTAAACCCTGGGGGGGGGTCTCCAGTACTTTAAAAACAATTGCAGCTCCTACAATTGCACTTCCTACAATATAAACCTCACACTTTATCAGGTTTAGGTCCAGACTCAGCGAACTCGACGACTCTGTGAGTGTCCCTCAGAACTAAATCAAGGGCGGCGCTCGGAACACTATTGTCCAAGTACCATACGATCAGAGGAAACTCGAAAAAATCGACTAACTCCTTAATAGCAAGGCAAAGCAAGGCAAAACCCCAATGAGTCGCCCTGCTGCACCCCAGCCATAACATGACACTATGCGGCAAAGAGGATAAAAGGACTCCTTTTAAGCCCAAGCTATGACTGCACCCAACAGGTTGCCCTTCGGAAGTTGCTAAAGGCATTCAATGTTGACCACAAGAATGGCTCTAGAAAGGAACGTGCCGAATGCACCTCGTCGTCGCAACCTCCCGGTGTCGCAAGTACGAGACTATGCCCACCAGAAGCACGTGAGACGTCTGCCTTTTTCTCAAAAATGCAGATCTTTGCTGCCAGCCTCCGGATTACGGATGCTTATGCGATGGGTCTTATGCAGCCATTCCTTCTTCTTGGGAGCGAAAAATCGGGACCCGGTGGTGAGCGGTCGCCAATCGGAGAAAGGCAAACATAGCAAAGAAGGTCGACGACCTTAAACAGAGCCGCCACAAGCTGATCGACAGTAGCCCCTAGGGCAGGGGACAGCAGATCTTGCAAGAAGTGTGGTCTGATGAAACCAAGGCCTGCAGCTGAGATACGGGAACACGTTTTTATGGCAGAGCGAACGTTGTCACCTAATGTGGTTGACGTACCCCTACCGTACGTTAGGAAGTCTAGGGCGCGGGGGGGGGGGGGGCTTATCAGCAACCAAACTGTCTCGCTGGGTTTCTGCGCCTGCGTGTCTTTCGAAATTACGAACTTGCCGTCAAAGAAACGTCGTCTTTTGAAACCTTGGCAATAGCTAGCCGGACGTTATTGACGCAGGCTTTTCCCTGTGAACGAATGTTTGCAAAATAGGCAGCGAGCCCCCTAGACGGACCGCGGGTTGGTAAGCCTGCGATTATTTATATTCGTGTATACATATATAAAAACAGATAATATACTTGTTTATTTTTGTATTTATTTTCCAATTTTAGTATTTTAAGGTAATGACAATCATTGTAACAACCGCAATAATAAGGGCTCGCCTTCTTATTCAGCTATATTAAATATATACGTGCGATGCGAACGTCGTGACCGTAGTCACTGAGAATAACCAAAAATCATAAAGAAATAAAAAGGAGGCTCAGTAGGAGCCAGTTATTCACAAGTTCAAAAATCAGAATCGTTTCTCATCGCTGCTAGAACAGTAGCAAACTATGTCATATATATATATATATATATATATATATATATATATGTTATATATATGTTATCTCGCTAATATTTGTATATGCCGTTATCTCTCTTTTGTTGCGCTGCATCTCGGCCTGTTCAATGTGTGCAGTCATAATGAGACTATGGCCTAACTTTGGACGGACCCTCGTTGTCCCTGCTTTATCTTTCTCTCGCCCACTCTCACGTTACGAGTCCTGGTCAGTTTTCCTGGGTCTCAGCAAAACATCAGTTTATGCAACCGTAGTAGTTCGCTGGATTGCCGGCCCCGATGAGACAGGAAGGTTATTACTGGCGCCTGGGCTTTGCGGTCTAATGTTGAGCTTGCAATGAGCGATCTCAGCTCACCAGCCTGAATTGCTGTTACGATGTGTTTCTCCATCGCTCTCTGGTTCTAGCTCCTTCGATTATTACTGCTGCTAGTACTAACAACAATAACAGTCGTTGTTTTCGATTTAAATCGTCTATTATTAGCTTATCATTATCAGCGTTTTTAATTAGCATCTACTCATAATTATTCCAAAAAAAAAGTTCTGAGGTGGGTTCCTTTCGTTTCCGCCTTTAGTCTACGTTGGTGCAAACTATAACACATGCTCGCTCACTAGTCCCTCCGACCCTCCGAAACTCCTTCTAGGTTAGACAGGGCACTCCTTTCTATTAATGCAGATCGATTCACGCTTTTTTGATCAGGGCATACAGTAATTATATTGACAAATGCGGCCACTGATTTGTCTCACTAGTCTATTTGTCTTTATGCTGTTTTTCTTTCTAATAATAATATTATTCATAATTGAAAAGGTGGATGATAGTGAACCATCGCTTTTATTAAGACATATGTGCTCCCCGTTTTTCTGTCCATTCATGGCCTATTACAGTCCACTCTGGCCTTGTCTAAATTAAGAAACCCTAAAAACAAATTTAAGATTGCCCGAGTTAGGACTTGAAGCCACGACCCCCGATTGCAAGGCAGTGGCTTTGCCATCAAGCTACCTTGCTCGGTCGTGTTGTCTTCGTAAGTGTAATATGTATATATGTATATATATATATATATATATATATATAAACATATATATATATATATATATATATATATATATATATATATATATATATCGCGTGCCTAAGTAGTTACGCGGAATTCGGTGAAGCGTGTTGACGTTCACTATTGGGCCGTTTCCACGTATCGGCGCGAGCGCATGGGTGGTTTGCCATGCCATGCCGGCGTCAGACGAAATAAATATAGACTCTTGTCTCTCGTACATCCGACGTGGTCGACCTGCGTCGTCCTATAGACAACGAAGCGCCGCTTCAAGGGGATTGCCTCGGGATGCACCGAGATGAGCCGCGTCCGCACACGCCATTGTTGGTTGCGCCGCTAACAACTCAACGAGCTAAGAGTGCGGGCAAATTTACGAGAGCATTTTCGCGCGCGCGCCCTCTCTCTCTGTCCTGCTTGTCTCCATCGCTCGTCTCCTTAGCAGTCGCCGAAAGCTACTAGATAGACAATGGCCCGTCATTGTGCGTGATGTTCCAATTGATGATTCCTTCTATTCTATTCGCTTCTCCCGCCTCATGAAGCAAGCAAACACGCTCCGTCCACAAGGCGCCACCGGCGTTGCCGCCATTCATTATATATATATATATATATATATATATATATTATATATATATATATATATATATATATACATGTATATACATACCCACATACATAACGCATATATATATATGCATACACACCCTGAAAGTATGATTATCCCTGAGACGGTGCTGACACTTGCTTTCAAACGTAGACTCGTAGGAAACGAGGCTTCACGCTTCTCTGCAGCGAGATTCGTCAGTGGATAGACAGACGCCGGCAAGCAACAGAAATGTCGCGGCATGGCCGTCAATCGATGCGCTCTTTCTAGCTTTTAGTGTCGATGACCCATTGACTCGTGCCGTTTCTGCACGGTGCAACTACCACGCCTTCTTCTATATATATATATATATATATATATATATATATATATATATATACAATTAATTCTACGTCTATTTGATTTGCTTATTTAAGTCGAGGATGCGGTCTGGGTGCTCATTTCGACGTGAATAAAGTCGGTGAAGCTCTCAGATCAAGGGGTCAATTTGAAGCGGGTAGTGTTCTCATATTTATAATTAGCTGTTGAAACCAATAACTGAGAAGGTGATTTCGGCCTTGATCGAGGTTGAAAACAGCTCGTGTAGTAATATTTTGCAGAAGGTTGAGTGTTCCCGGCTAGACAGTTTGCACGTTTGCAGACAATTTGCAGCAATTGCACATGACTGTCGTATACAAGAGTATGCCACATGTTCAGGGCAGCACATCGTTTAGTATGTATGGAACAATTATTGTACGATGTATGAAACATTTGTTGTACGATCTATAAACATTATTGTACGATGTATGAGACACTCAGTGTACGAGGTACGGAACATTTATTGTACAGTGTACACAACATTTATTGTACGATGTACAAACACATCTATTGTACGAAGTAGACGAAAAAACATCTGTCGTACGGTGTATGGAGCATTTATTGTACGATGTAAGGAGCATTAATTGTACAACATATGAAACTTATATTGTACGATGTATGGAACATTTATTGTACGATGTATGAAACATTTATTGTGCGATGCATGGAACACTTATTGTAGGATGTATCGAACATTTACTGTACGATGTATGAAACATATATTGTACGCGATCTATGGAACATTTATTGTACGATGTTTGGAACATCGTACAATAAATTTTCCCTAAATAAAAATACAAATACCATTAATTGTACAATATATGGAACTTATTTTGTACGATGTATGGAACATTTATTGTACGACTGTACGGAACATTTATTGTGCGATGCATGGAACACTTACTGTAGCAATGTACGTAGACACGGCGATGATCGCCGATATTGATGGATAGATAGATAGATAGATAAACTGAGCGGAGCAGTTGGTTGAACGCGCGGCAGCTCGATTGCACTTAGGCGAAGTATCGGCTTGAGAATTCGAAAAAAAAGAAACGAAGACGTCGAAAACGACGACGACGACAGCGACGAACAAACTCTCGCTGCCGTTTGCGCACACATGCATAGAGACGCTTCGACTTTGTCACATCATGGGGCATGCAAAACTGGGCTGGGCGACGAGGCGTGGGGTGGAGGGGTAAGAGCGCATGCGAAGCCGAAGTCGAAGTACGTTGTCGATTGATTGCCGCAAAAGCAGGCCAGCGGCTTTGAATGAACGGGCAAAAATGAACGTTGGCGAGACGCGACTCATATTGCACATATGCCGGCCACCAGCTGCGATGCTGCTACAACAACAACAACAGCTACTGCTAATAGTAATATTAATAATCATAATCATCTTAATGTCTCTGTTCAGCTACAGAAGATGAGATATTCGCTACTGGAGAGTTCGTAGCGCCATCTTGCCATAAGCGTCACATCGTCGCTGTTGCTACCGCTAATGAAGACGACGGCAACAACAGCAACAACAACAACAGCAACAACAGCAACAACAACAACAACAAACAACAATAACAACAACAACAACAACAACAACAACAACAACAACAACAACAACAAAAACAACAACACAGCAACAACAACAACACGGCACCACGAGCAGCTGAGTTGTGCACGACGGAACGTGCAACAATCAAGGCAGAGAGTTGCGTAACGCCGGTAGCAGCCGTAAACAGTAGCACTACTAAGCAAAAGGAGAGACTCAGACGTAGTGAGAGAGAGAAGAGAGACAGTGAGAGAGCCATTATGATGTCTCGACTTGAATCGCTGCTGTTTCTCCATTTCGCCACCTCCCTTCCCCCTCATCGCTGGCACCCCACCCCCCCCCCCCCATTCCTCCATTGTCTTGCCTCCTGTGTCTGTTTAGAACGCTTCGTTCGTTAATGCTGCTCCGCTCCCAACTGGCGCTGTCTCGGCCGATGGACTCAGCTGGTTATCGTACTCTGTGGGCGTCATTTGCGAAATCCAATCACAACGACATAAGAAACAACAACAGCAACAACAAGAGTAATAGCAACAGCAACAACAAGAGTAACAGCAACAGCAACAACAACAGCAACACCACCAACAACAACAACAGGAATGACATCAACAACAGCACCAGCAATGACAACAGCAACAATATCCGTAGTAGTCGTAGCAAGACATGCTAGTAAGAAGTAGCAGTCATAATCGTGATCGTAGTATCTTTGCGGGCGTTCGAGCTAGCACGCCATAAATCTGATCGTGATGTCTAACCAATGAGTGCGAACAATGTTCTTCTGGTTGCTGCCGTCCGTGCGTGATCTATGCGATCCGTGCGAGCAAATCAACGACACTGAGGGCGCGATATATATATATATATATATAGGGAGAGAAAGAGCGAAACGGGCCATGAATAGCATGATATTACTTAGACGTCCGTTACTATTATACTTGCATAAGGGGAAACTAATTGTGCATATATATATATATATATATATATATATATATATATATATATATATATATATATATATATATGTATACACACAACCTAAAACATATTTATTCTGTCAAAAGAGAGGCAACAGTATAGAGTATAGACAAACTCACAGAATGTATAACATAGAGTTTCTTCAATCTTACAAATGCACGCTCTGGGCATTCGTGCAATGTGCCACGAAACATATTATTATTGACTCTCTCTGTCCTTGCAGTTTCGATAGGAACTGTCGTGTTATTGCTACTATTTTGAGATTATTTGGGCGAATGGTGAAGTAGTGCGTTGGGAATCGTTGTGTCAATTTGTTTGTACGATTAAAGATCGATATTTTTCTGCAATTCTGTTTTTTTGCACGCATGACTAAAATATTGCTGTCAGCGTTTCAACATCTTGATACACTAAGTAAACATTTGGTTTGAACCTCCTTACAAATCTATTTTAGATATAGTCGCCAACAATATGTGCATTTTGGTGCGACTAAACTAAATTACAAGTAGGTATAATAAAAATTATATACATATATGGTCGGTGGCGGCGCATCCGAAGCTGGTTATGCAGTCCACTTTGCGGAGACTAACAAGTTGAGAGAAATACTCATCAATCGGCTATCCCCACGAATTTTGTCCCTCTCGCGTTTGAAACTCTCCCTGCCGCCACATTATATATATATATATATATATATATATATATATATATGAATATACATACATTTAATTTATTTTCAGTATAATACATTAAGTATAGTGTTACACATATCACGATGGATTAGCTAAGCCAGTGTGCCTAATGGGCGCGTATTGTGACTGTAACGTCTCTGTTTCGACGAGGCCAGGCCGAGACCACTTCAGAAGTGTGCCCCGAACAGAGGCAGCGTTTCCACGTTGTATGTCAAGATCGAGACGTTGTTTGAAAAAGGACGACGACCTGTTATCATCGGATGACAGGTTTAACAAGGTGCCGACTTTGCGGACCAGCTGCTTGGTCCGAACAGCCAGCGGTACCCAGAGTTTCAAACGCGAGAGGGCAAAATTCGTGGGGATAGCCGATTGATGAGTATTTTCTCAACTTATAGTCTCCGCAAGGTGGGCTGCAAAACCAGCTTCAGATGCGCCGCCACCGACCATATATATATATATATATATTGTTTTTTTATGCCTACTTGTAATTTAGTTTAGTCGCGTCAAAATGCACATATGGTTGCAAAGTATGGCGACCATATCTAAAACAGATTTTTAAGGAGGTTTAAAACCAAACGTTTAGTCATGCATGCAAAACAACTGAATTGCAAAAAAAATGTCGATCTTTAATCGTACTAACAAATTGAGACAACAAATCACAACGCACTACTTCACTATTCGTCCAATAGTTACTTAAATATGTATGTTAAATAAAAAAAATAGCCAGGGGGGAAAATGTTTAAGTTCTTGTTATTTACTTTTCAATACACAATCCTCATGAGCTCACACAATTGTCGGCACGGCCTTACAGTATATATGTGGCTTAGCGAAAGTTTCCTTTAAACATTTTTAGCACGCGTGTCACGGGGAAGAGCATTGTCTGTAGGTACTAAGTCGGCCCACCTGGGAAAAATTCCGAACAGTATTTTTTTCAATAGTTGAAAACTGCTTCACAATTAGTATTAAGCGCTGTGGTGCTAACGTGTACACATGACGAAAATGTTTGCCTTAACTCTGTTTTATTATAAACAACGTATTAATATAGCGCGGCATATATATATATATATATATATATATATAACGCAGCAGAGCGCTGTGGCAGCATTCTTGTACGCGTATTTCGGTGGAAGTTTGATTGGACCGTGGTTCAACTGGGCTCTGCATTGAGTACCCATTGCGCTTACGGATACGAGCACTGCACTACTCGAGCAACTTCCGCAGGTATATTTTTTATACTTAACATATTACATCACACGTTCGCGCGGAAACAATTGTTTACTTACAAGGTACTAACATGGCAAAGTTATATTAATTCGTTTATTTTTTGGTACTTATAACAATTTATTATCTTTACTTGTATTTGTGAGAAACATCCCCTTGTATCTCGGATTTCTTTATTGGTGGTATGACGAAGTGACTTCCGATTAGATGGCCATAGTCTAAAGTCGATATTAGAGACGCAGCATTCCACGTCCACGGCGACCCTGGTCGACAGAACCATTGTTTATTCAATTGTGAACTTAACGTGCGAATTAAGGCGGACGGTGTCTGTCAGCCCACAAAATGCGATTCATTTATGCTCGTGCAAAATAATAAAATACTAGTACGTTTTACACAAATGGAGCGAATATGCGCGTTGACTTACTGACGTTAACCTCTTCTTAATCACAACAATGTTTTCTCAGCCTTGTTTTGGTCGCCTTACTTATGTTTATTTATAATTTAACACAGATGATGACAAAACCGGTCGTCTAAAACATCTTGCACTTATATATATATATATATATATATATATATATATACTAAATTTAAAAGTGAACATCTATTATTGCATGTTTCCCTTATTTATGACTGTTGTTGTTTTTATGATGTTGTTGTTGTTGCTACATCTTTATATTATTGGTGCCTAGAGTTACCAATCATCGTTAATGCTGTTAGTATTGTCGCCGTTACTATCACTCGTCTTCGTTATTATTCTGATTGTTCTTAATGCTTGTTGTTGTTGTCGTTAAATATGCTTGTGCTTACTGTCTCTCACTCTTCGTTTTTCGGCCATTCTTGTGATGGATGTTCCCGCTGCTAAACGGCTAAGAATACGAACGGATTCGGCTCGGGCGTGACTGGGCATCACTGAATTCCGTTTGGTCAATCAGCTTATTTTAGCCCAGAACCTGAGGACGTTGATGCATCACACAGCCACAGAGCAGAGCTTCTATAGATCTACTAAAGACGCACGTTGATGACTTCAGAACCAACATCCGTTGACGATGGGTTGCTCGCATTATTATTGTTGTTATTAGTCGCTATTGTTGTTGTTGTTGTTATTCTCATTATAATTGTTTTATTGGCACTGTCGACGCCTCCGCCGCTACCAGTTACAGCGTTTCGATTTCCATTGCTATTGTTTGTCGCGTTAGCGTTTCTACCGTTTGCGATCACGCTATTATTACTGCTATGATCTCTATTCTCAATGCTACTGTTAGGCTTGTTGTTGCAGTTGGTGCTGTTGCTGTTGCTCTGAGCAGGATCTTTCTGGATGTGAACGGTCGGAGCCGTAGGTGTCTTAGCCGTAGGCGGAACTGAACCGACAGCAGCGGAAGCGGAGACTGCGGCAGGTAATGAGGCCTCCGCTAGCCCCGGTGCGGATTTGCCCGACTCGGTGGCGAGCCGCGCGATGCTCCGCTTCTCGTAGACGTTCACCGCTATCCAGGCGACTCCCGTGCACAGCATGAGGCAGCCCATCAAATGAAGCATTCCGCCATAGTCTCCAATTGTGTCGCGGAAAAAGCCTGCTCGCACAAATTGAAGTACATATATATATATATGCAATCATGAAGGTGAGTCAATACAAACGGACTAAGCAAAAAAAAATGTACTCGATACTATTAACCGAGTATAAAGTTTCATACGTTTTGCGCGTAATACATAAACTTTACTTTATTTATTGCAGGTTATGTACCGAATAGGCCCTAAATGAGCGTCAACCAAGTCTCCATTCAATATATATAACAATTCACGATGGTGAGTCTATTCAAACGGACTGAGCGGAAAAGTGCTGTACTCGATACTATCGTCCGAGTAGGAAAGTTTCATACTGAGCTAAAACTTGTTTATGTGACTGTCTTCGTTACGGCCGTGTTGGCCATTTCTTCGAGGTTTGTCGGGGGGGGGGCGGTTCTATATAAGCAAACACACTTATTTAGAGCATTAGATGGTAAAAGAATATTACATATATGCCACAATTTCGCTCTTGCCTGTTTAGCCACCTTTGGTGTGCTCATACTGAACTTTTTCCAGAGAAGGAACGTAACAGCACGATTCGATCCTACGCATGGCAAGGAAATGACAGGAAATCAACAGAAGCTTCCGAGACACGCGCTGCCATTGGTTAGCTGTAGGAAAACGCTACATCTATAGGGGGTGCCACGGAGTAGAAAGGCCTAAAACCTTAAATGGAATCTAGTTTACAACGTCCGTTTAACGTCTGGTATCTGAACGACGAAACACTCGGTAGGGCCAGCCGATGATGACGTGGTGTCAGATACACACATAATTAAGGAAGTCCAAACAGAAAAAGGTCTATACGTATATTCAACAAAATGCGAACGTATCCTGTTGGTGAATCGCAAGAAAAAGAAAAACTGTGGCTGGATAAGATCTTGAAGATTCTGTTTGCGGCAAGGCAAATAAACAAGGATGACATCGGCCTAGTGGGGCCCTCAGTAAGTAAACGAGGAATTCCTCAAACTTTAGGCGACAAACGAAATTCCCTTGGAAAATGAAGCCATATCTCAAGGCGAATCACCCATGAATAGCATTGTGTTTTTGAAAACATAGCCTACATACTTTGCAGTACATTTGCCGACTAATGTCCTTGCAAGCATAAGACACCTCGACTAAAGAAATAATGAGTACAGCGCTGAATGTTAAGTTGTATGGCAGCGTTGTTTGGGAAGGGGCAAGCTTAACCGTAAGTAAAGGTGGTCTTGTATTAAAAAGAGCAGTACATCCACGGTCAGTCTGATAAATTTTAGAGAAATTTCTAAAAAGTGCAGTATGTATGCACGGACACTACGGCAGCCAGTTAGCTGTCAATTGTAGTGCGAGGCTTCAACCTACTAGAAACCTGTCTTCTGTTACCTATCTCCCACCCAACCGAGAACTTGGTTAGGGGGGACTTCAAACAGCTGGAGGGATGTGATTTTGCCATTAAAAGCTCCAGCTGTCCTCTGATGCCAGAAAGTGTCCTGACACTTTCAGTAAATATATGGCTTAAACCTGTGATATTTACAACTAGAAATCATGCTATACTCAGTTATTTTTCGCACTTCTGACACTGTAATTGTAGGGTTCCCTTAGCTTGAGGGGCACATCGAGTTAAAAACCGACACTAACAGCATACGCCGAAAAAAGTTTAGGTGTATGGGTTGTGTTTGTGAAGGTGGTAGAGAGAGGTAGAATTGGGCAGGACTCGTTTGTGACTACGGACCGATGATGAAGGGTCCTTGAGAGTCCGGTGACGCCAGCGGCGAACGACATCCAGCCAATTGAGAGCGAAATGCGTGACAGATCACCCACGTAGTCGCCGACCAGCACCGTCGTGAGCACCATGGATGTACCTGATCAACAGGCCGTCACGAGCGCCCGCATCCACACCGATACGCACCAATGCGTCAAAAACAGAACAGACAAAGAAGCAGATCAAGACCCGCGCTGTGTGCAGTGTGCGCTTCTGCTCGTTATTATGCACCAGATACGTGTGTGTATCTGTGCAAACATATACGTATAAATAAATGTAAAACGTATAAAATCTCCTACTCGGCGTCAACCGTTGGACGGGCAGGTTAGGAAAACTAGCCCATGCATGTATGTATGTCTCAGCTGAGATGCGTGCGACACCTGTATGTAGATATAAATATATATATATATATATATATTGGTTTCGGCCACAATTCGATTTGGTCCAGCATATAGAACAGTTAGCGACCTTATAAACTTTATCTACTCGCTAAATCGTTACCCGAATCATTGACGCACGTTCTAGAAGGTATTTGTTTAAAACGATGATTGTAACACGATAGCTACTAGCTACAGTACGGGCTTACCTAGTTGTAACCTTAGCGGAAAATTGACAGATGATCAAATCTCGACTTCTTTTGTTGGGACCACCTAAACGATCTTAGCTACGAGACTCCTGATAACTTGATAGATAATCAGCTCGCCAAAATATTCATTGCTGCAATAACCACAGAATGCGTATAGTAACTGATGGCCGGTGTTTCAAGCGGTTCTTGTAGTGTAATTATTCTCAAAAATTAACACGCATGAGTGATGCATTTAATAAAGCAAGACAAAATAATAACTGTTGCATGCTTACGACATTGACTCATGTTTCAATAAACTTTAAAACTGCGCACTCGCGGATAGAGCGAGTTAGTTTGGTACTATTAGTTTGGTACTCAAATGGTCCCCATGATAACGCATCCTCTGCACGTGTGTGTCTGCCCTTGTTATCGTAATGGTAAGTGTATCAACTATTCAACGTGAAAGCTCAAAAATGAGGGATCGGCAGATTTTGGTTTTTGCGCGCTTTGCTTACTACATCTGTTCTCCTTCCCCTAGCCATCACTGGATGACTTCCGAATAAACCATAATTTTCTTTCTCAAAGCACGACAATATAGTTGTATGTCGTTACATTGTTCACATAGCATATTGCATTGTCGTCAACGTCCAGCGTGAGTTAATTGTAGTACGTGCGCACGTAACAACTTATTTTTGTGCATTCTTAATCTTTACGAGCGCTTATTTAATATACTTAAGTTCGGCGGATAGGAAAAATATTTGTGCTAACCGAGCGCGAACCCGATGAGCGCTGCAAGAAAGAGCAGTTGCGGAAATCCATTGGCAAACGTCAAGAGATTCATAGCAACGCCGAAGAGCAGTCCGGCGCATCCAATCAGTGCTGGTCTTGTCATTAGGCCACGATCTGAGACTTGCCCCACGGAAAGGCGTCCCGCAATATCAAACAGGGCAAATCCCGACAGCAGGTAGACACCTTCATGTACTTCGACGCCCTGTAGCGGAATATAAATATATAGGTAAACACACGTGTGTGATAATGACATACGTGCAAACATATGTGAGATATTTATATGTGATTTTAGCGCATACTAAGCGAGACGCGTCGTCGAGATCCATTTGGATATTAATCATGGGATACGACTACAAAGAGGGGGCAACGGGCATAGTTTTCTCAAGTTCGAAGATTGTGATTGACTGCCAACGAAATTCGCTACCAATGACTTTCATGTTACGGCGAAGAGGGGCACAATACTGCTTTTCCCGACCTTAAAGGACCTCTCACACTTCTACGAGAAACTCTATGTTGAAGATCTGACTGGCAAGTACGCGAGGTATTGTGGCGTCGGCGAACGTACCCTGTCACCCGCGAAGTCGAGTAAGATGATCTGGAAGGCGCTATTGCAGTTAATCATGCAGACGTAGCTGATGCCAACCAGGACCATGATAGGACTCATACGTAGTGGTGTCTGCAAAAGTTTACATATACATATATTATTATAAAGATTTTTTTCAGAACAAAAGAAAGGCAATGTCATCTCGACTTAGTAATCGGCAACAAGCCAGTTACTTCGGAACAGTATTTAATGCTAAGTTTTGTGCTGACGAGACAAACAAACCTCGTCCACAACTTCATCGTTAACTTCAAAGTCCTGCTCGGCGATTTCCTGGACGGCCACCGCGGGAGAGTAGAGCGAGATCGTCGTCGAAATTGCCGACGCGGAGCGCCGAAGTCGAGTCCGATGGCCTGAGTGGATGGACATCCGGGCAGCAGACACACCTTTAAATTCAAAGCAGCAAAAGCCATACAGTCCAAACTAGTTGCTAGCTTGAAAGCCACAAAGACGAACTGTGATGGCTACTTAGTCCTGGTTTTGCTACTTCGTGACTTAAAAATATTATGGATTAAAATTCCAGCCAACTTTTACAGCTGCTCCCAGTTTTTGTTGTTGTAGTTTTTCTCCTCTTTCCCTTCGCCCGCGACTAAACGACATCGAGCGTTGATCTGAGTCGGTTGAGTTTTTGTGTGGTTAAATCAAGTCAAATCATTTATACGAGGGCAAAGCTGTCGCGCAGTTCGTCACGGCAGCCTTACTGTTGGTCAGCAAGTGCGAGGGGACGAAGGGGTGAAATTAAGGGTTGTATACATGCATACATTTAGTATATTTTGCATTCTGCATGTACGGCTTGCCTTTCGAACAGAACTTTCGATAACTTGGTCGCTGGTAACTGACGTTATGTGTACGGGTTTGTTGCTAACCAACCTGGCGAGGTGCTGGCGGCTGCTGTGGAGCCGGCGGTGTTGGAGACACTGATGTTTGCACCACTGGCCAACACACGAAGAACGCCGGCCTGCCGCAGGTCAACGGCGGGACAACGGTCATCTGGGTGAAGTAAAATCAACACGACGAACATGAGACGTTAAATTACAATGAAGATATCAAATCTGTCCATCAAGCTGCTGAATTGCAATTTGTTGTGCCGATACGCCGCATACATTGTAACACGGCGGCGGTGTGTACACGAGATGTGCTCAGTGCGCTGGATGTTCTGTGCTCTTAATGTGCGTTGTGTGCTAGTTACCGTTTCTGCTGCCGCTAGAGAGTCATCGCTGTCTTTGCGTTTCGCTGTATTCTAGCTTGACATTTTACGTGTTTTGCACACGGGTCTGATGCCTGCGCGAGACGCGAGTGTTAGTATTTAAGAGTAGTTCTATCTTTTATTGTCAATATAATGTTCCCACTGGGAACAACAAGGGAACGTTGTGTGATGTTCATGCGTATGAAATTACCTATAAAACACACGCACACACACACACATTCATATGAACACGAATCTCTGAAATAATCAACAGTCTTTTATCCTCACACGCATTTATATAGCCACAGCTAGGGTTGGACCAGGCACGGGTTTAGTTCTTGTAGAACGTTTATCATATAGATTTGTTTTGAGGTGACCTTTTGGGGAATTTGCCGGTATCCGTTAAGTACTAGTAATAATTGACTATAAGTTAGATATGTGTCACGTTAAACGGTGTAATATCTATAAAGAGAAAAAAAAAAACATTTAAAACGTTGCGTTATATTTTAAGTCGCTTACAGCTTATTTGTATCGTTCCATACCATTCCAGAGGCCGTCACTCGGAGGCAGTCAATCCAAACAGAGACGATATGATAAAAGAGGAGAAGAAAGTATTACATATACAATAACGTGTGGTGTTTTTTTTTGTTATCGTGCCTGTCGCGACTACCAGTGATACATCGCCAGCCGTAATAATCGTTCAACAGCAAGTGCAAGCGCCATTTTCCAAATGATAAATTATGCGCGCAAAGCAAATTATCAAGGGCACATAAAGCTCGGTTCAAATTGCTGTACTGCCATATCATACTTTATTAAGCAAAAAGGCAGATATGTGTTTGCTTGACTGCATCATGCACGCGAGCACAATCATCCACGGCGTACGTATGTATATATTATATATATATATATATATATATATATATATATATATATATATATATATATATATATATAATATATATATATATATATATCGACGTATGAGATCCCATACCCGTATCGTATTAAGCCGCGCATTAGAATGTATCGAGCATTCATCCTACGAGCGATATCGTCAAGGTGTGGCATTGCTGGCTTTGTGCATGAAGAACTAAGAAGCTGGCCAAAAAGTTGTGCCCTTCGTTTCGCGCTCCCTTCATACGCCACAAAATAGTAATAATAATAATATGACTTATATTAATAATATGACTAATAATAATAACAACAATCTACCAAGAGATAGTGTGAGATAATCTCGGAATACCGTAGCGACCGCGTACGAACGTGCCGGCGGCCGTTACGGCAGTCACGTAAGGCCGAAATCGAACGTATCAAAACGAGCACGACAAAACATTCGGACAACCATTTCACCAACAGCCAGCCTTACGAACCAGCACGCTCGCTACACACAAAGGCCCACACGCAATATAATGCGTCCGCTCTATACATGCCGACGATTGTGGCCGGCAGCCGAGTCGGCGACAATAGCCAGAACGACAACAACAACACAACAACAACCAGAGAAGCAACAACAACAAAAAAACAATAACCAGAGCAACAACAACAACAACAACAACAACACAACAGCATCAACACAACACAACAACAACAACACACAACAACAACAACATCAACAGCATCAACAACAACATCAACAACATCAACAACAACAGCAATAGCAATAGCAGCAACAACAACAACAACAACGTTATCATGCGACCTCAGTCGCATCGAAGCGCCACCGTGTTCAGGGCGGGAGTGCGGTTCCACTGCGGGTGCCTTCGTGTGTCTGTGTGTTTTGTCCCTGGACAGCTTCAGTCCGCCTCGAAGCCCTTATGACTCCCCTTATGACGGCTTGGCTTCTGTGTGGCGCGACGACGTGTGTCGCCATTCACCCATCGCACCCATTTCAATGACGCACGCTATTCGGAGCATAATTAATTAATTCCATATCGATTAGCATCATTCATTAGTTCTTATCGCTGATGCGCTACTGTTGCTGTCGTCCTTATTGTCGCGGCTACATCTACTACTTCTGCTGGTGATACTGTTGTTGCGGCGATCATTGTCACTGCCACAAATGTTGTTGCTGCTGCTGCTGTTGTTGTTGTTGTTGCTGCTATTGTTGTTGTTGCTGCTGCTGTTGTTGTTGTTGTTTTTGTTGTTGTTGCTGCTGCTATTGTTGTTGTTGCTGCTATTGTTGTTGTTATTGATTTTGTTGTTGTTGTTGGTGTTGGCGTTGTTGATGTTGTTGTTGTTGTTGTTGCTATTGTTGCTTCAGTTGTTGTTGATGTTGTTGGTGTTGTTTTGCTATTGGTGTTGATACTGCCTTTGTTGTTGCTAAAGTTGTTGTTGTTGTTTGCGCCGCTCTTTTCATAGCTACAGCGATTATGAAAAAAAAGCCGTGTCGTGCAGTACTTAAAGCGATATACACATATCTAAGAGCCTTAATGGCCGGCCATGGGTCGACAAACGCTACAACGTCTCTAATTAGTGGTCCCTTATCTACTTATCTACCTGTAGGTGTATACGCACGATAGTGCGTAAAAGCATTCACCTCCTTCACAAAAAAAAGTGTATGTGCAGAAAACGAGGGTCAAATTGGATTCATTGATTGTCTAGCTACGCATTGTTATATATATTTCGAGGGATAAGTTCTAACAAATTAGAAATAATTCTTATTAAAATATTTGTCATCATTATTTTGGACCATTATTGTATTAATATAAATATTTTGGACATTATTGCATTGATATACATATTTTGGACATTATTGCATTAATATAAATATTTTGGACAATATTGCATTAGTATAAATATTTCGGACATTATTGCATTAATATAAATATGCCCTACCAGATATAATTTTAAGTAAGTAAAAATTCACATACACGAAACTTTGAATAGAAAAAGGCGAAAATGTATTATTATTATTCTGGCCACATGTTTCTTTCGCTCTCTCTCTCCCAATAGAAAATATTGTGATGATTTATTAATCATTTACAATACGTTTGCACACTCGGCAGTGCTCGCCTTAATAAAAATGGTGGTAAAAAGGTGTCACGTGAGGTTAAGAATCAACTGTCCGTGTCCTTGCTTGATGGTAGCCCCCGCTCTTATAGACCCGGTGCAAGCGGTATATTCTCAAGATTCCTTGCAACGTTAAAACGGTAAGATCCATAAGATTCCCCATCGTGACACCGAGCCCTAAGAGCGTACTCGCAGATTCAGAGTCCCATACACCACTCATAGAGATAGTTATGGATCCGAATCTGCGAGGTTTTTGCGGGTCGGGGAGCGCCGCTCTTAGGAACTCGACGTCATATTTGGTGGTCTTGTCCTGCCGCGCTTTTGCGAGGTCCCTGTTCGGGCCGCAAACCTCGGGATCTAAAACCCGGACCTCGGTTGGTGTTGTTATGACAAGGTCGGGCTTTAGACCCGGTGCGCCCGGTCGACGGAATAATCGCTCACGAACCACCTCATGACCC